>JAVTVY010034035.1:0-14756 GCA_036873755.1 Hanleya hanleyi
TGATGTTTCTAATGCTACTCCTGTGAAGATTTTACGAGACACGGGCGCGTCCCAGTCTCTTTTGTTGGCACATCCTTTACCGTTTTCTGACTCTTCATCTGCAGGCAGTCATGTCCTGATTAAAGGGGTAGATTCTGTAAATTATACATCCGTTCCGCTCCATAACGTTCATCTGTCTTCCGGCTTGATTTCTGGACCTGTTACGGTGGATATTAAAGGTAGTTTACCATTTGAGGGTGTTCAGTTACTTCTTGGTAATGATCTTGCAAGAGATAAGGTCGGGGTTAACCCGATTGTAACTGACACGCCTTGTTTGGATCAGATCCATAATCCAGTTGAAGACGAAATTCAAGGTCTGTATCCTGCTTGTGCAGTTACTAGAGCCATGAGTAAATTGACTGATGAGTCTGAAAAATCTCTTAAAGATGACGTCATCGATGACGTTTGTTTGCCCGACACCTTTGTGTGTTTAAATGATGAGGCTGATAAGCCACATTTTGATAGCAAATTGGAATGTTCTAATGACAAAATTTCAAAATCACAGCTGGTTAATGAACAGCATAGTGACAAGGACATTATCAAGTTGTTTGACAGGGCAGTAGATGAGTGTGATGTAACTCAAGAGCCAGTGTGTTACTTTTGTAAGAATGGTGTTCTTATGCGCAAATGGCGACCGTCAGATGTGTCACCTGATGATGAGTGGGCAGTTAAGTATCGGATTGTAGTACCAAATTCATATCGTTCAGATATCCTCAGACTAGCCTATGAAACACCTCTTTCAGGACATTTAGGTGTTAATAAAACATATTACAAAATTCTAAATCATTTCTATTGGCCAAATTTAAAGAAAGATGTTACGGAATTTTGTAGGTCATGCCACACGTGCCAAATGGTAGGAAAACCAAACCAAACCATACCAAAGGCCCCTCCACAACCAATCCCTGTATTTGAGGAAGCATTTAGTAGGGTGATTATGGATTGTGTTGTTCCCTTACCAAGAACAAAGTCAGGCAATCAATACATGTTAACAATCATGTGTGCTTCAACCAGGTTCCCTGAGGCCAAACAACTATTGTTAAGGCCTTAGTTAAGTTTTTCACACTTGTCGGCCTACCCCAGTCTGTTCAGTCTGATCAGGGATCTAATTTCGTGTCAGGATTTTTTCAACAAGTCATGCATGAGTTGGGAATAAAGCAGTACAAATCATCTGCATACCACCCAGAAAGTCAAGGCGCATTAGAAAGATTCCATCAGGCATTATAGAACATGATTAGGACTTATTGTTTTGACACTGAGAAAGGCTGGGATGAAGGCATACATTTGTTATTGTTTGCTGTTAGAGAGTCTGTTCAAGCGTCTTAAGGCTTCAGTCCATTTGAATTAATCTTTGGTCATACAGTTATAGGACCACTTAAACTGCTGAAGGAAAAGTTCTTAGACAGTGATCTTGACTCATGTAGTCTCTTACAATATGTGTCGGACTTTCGCACCAGGTGGACTAAAAGCACGTGATTTGACCATGTCAAATTTAAAGTCAGCACAAAAATGTATGAAAATAACCTATGATAAACATGCCCTTAAACGAAGTTTCAAACCTGGTGAGAAGGTACTGGATTTTCTGCCTATTCCTGGTAATCCACTTAAGGCTAGATATTATGGTCCTTATGTCACTGAAAAGAAATTAAGAGACCTTAATTATGTTATTCAGACTCCTGACAGGCGTAAACACAAACAGTTATGTCATGTAAATATGTTAAAGTTATACATAGACAGAGATAGCACTAACAGTACTGTACACCCTGTAAGTGTAGTTAGTTCTGACCCTGATAATAATGAAACGCTGCCATGACAGCGGCGAAATTACAGAACTCTGAAATTCTACTTAATTTGGATTCCAAGTTGTTTCATCTTGAACCAGCGCGTCAGGAAGAACTTCGAACTCTGCTCAGTCAATATGAACATTTGTTTCCCGACATTCCTACTCGGACTGATAAAATTTCACATGACGTCAATGTCGGAGATTCTAATCCAGTGAAGCAGCACCCATATCGTTTGAATCCCATTAAACAAAACTACATGAAAAAAGAGATTCAGTATTTATTGGACAATGACTTCATTGAACCAAGTAATAGTAACTGGAGTTCACCTTGTATCCTCGTTCCAAAGCCAGATGGCAGTTACAGGATGTGTACTGACTATAGAAAGGTGAACACATTGACCAAAACAGACACATTCCCTATTCCACGCATTGACGATTGCATTGATAAAGTGGGAAGTGCCAAGTTTGTGTCAAAGTTTGATCTTCTGAAAGGATTTTGGCAAGTTCCACTGACAGATCGTGCGAAGGAGATATCAGCATTCGTCACTTCGGAGGGTCTGTTCCAGTACAAAGTCATGCCATTTGGAATGAAAAATTCTCCAGCCACGTTCCAGCGTCTCATCAACCGTGTTACTTCTGGTTTGGAAGGATGTGAGACTTACATTGATGACGTCATTGTCTACAGCGATACATGGGAAGATCATCTACAGAGAATCCGCGCACTGTTCAATCGACTAAGTGACGCCAAGCTGACAGTCAACCTTGGAAAAAGTGAATTTGGACATGCACGTGTGACATTCTTGGGTCATGTTGTAGGTCAGGGTCAGGTAAAACCTGTAGATGCTAAGGTTAGTGCTATCTCGCTATTTCCAAGATCAACATGTAAGAGACAACTGATGCGTTTCTTGGGTATGGCTGGTTACTACAGGAAATTTTGTCCAAATTTTTCAGATATTACTGAGCCTTTAACTCAACTCTTAAGAAAGAGGGTAACTTTTGTTTGGACCGATGAATGTGAATCAGCTTTTGAAAACCTGAAAGCCATACTCAAGAGCGCGCCAGTTCTTTCAGCACCAGATTTTGATTCACCTTTTAAACTGGCTGTAGATGCTAGTGATGTTGCTGCTGGTGCCGTTTTGCTACAAGAAATTATAGATGGTGTACATCATCCAATATGTTATTTTTCAAGTAAATTATTCTACAATGGAGAAAGAATGTTTGGCAATGATATTGGCTTTACAACATTTTGATATTTATGTTACTTCTCCATCGTTGCCAATTACTGTATTCAGTGATCACAATCCACTTGTTTTCATAAGTAAGATAAAAAACAAAAATCAAAGATTGTTGAGATGGAGTTTGGTGTTACAAGAATACAATATTGAAATCAGACATATTATTGGCAAGGACTATTTGGTTGCTGATTGTTTGTTTGATAATGTACATATGTTTGTCACCATTTTTGCTGTTGTTATATAGATTTTTTTGCAATAATGTTTTGAATTGCCAAGAAAGTTTCAAGTTTGATACCTTTTTTAAGAGGGGGAGTGTCATGGTATTGTAGTCTATTATTAGACAGGATGCTTCTAGAATATATGACGCAAGCTTGTTTATGTGGGTTAATCACTTCGATCTTTCTAGAAGATTATTATAAATTGTATCTAGGCCAGATGATGATGTAATGCATATTCGAGAGGCTTCTTGATTTGGTAGAATGTACTGGAATGCCGCATAAAGTATAAATAGCGTAACACTCAGTTATTCGAGAGGGAATTCAACTGGCTTTATGTGGATGCGTTATACTGTGTTACTTTTGCTGTGGACTGCTGGATTCTATACTACTGTGAATTGACTTTTGGCTGCTGTGTAATCTACGTGATTGAACTGTCGGAAATTGGACATTCACTGGGACTCTAAACTACCGAGCAGTGTTGCACTACCAAAATACATAAAAGTGATTTGTGCAAGTCGGCACGGACTGTGAAGAGATTTGTACACGTCAACACGGACTGTGAAGTATACAGCCGTATAGCATTGAACAGTAGGACTATATTTCACATTTATTTGTTGTATTGACTTTACTTAATTTGTATATGATTTTAGTATTGTAAATAAATATTTGATTGTTAATCCTTGACTTCGCAAACCTTTTCTGTTACGTTTTTCTGTTATCGTAAAGTCGACGTGACACAACAAGAAAATTGCGAGAGGATGTCAAACATTGGCGAAATTAAATTCAGAACAGGTTAGGACCAACCGGCACAATTCGGTATATCAATATCTGATATTACCACGATCGAATGGACTTTTAATAACGAATTGATAGTTGGAATATGACACTAATATCTGTTCGCATCCCTGAAAAAGACATTGACGAATTTACATTCAGGGTTTTGCATCAATTAATTTATTTAAAAAACATCAAACGCACAAGTTTTGCTACATTTCCGAAGTATTTCCTTTGAAAACTTGCTACCAATAATTAATCAGTAAGATGAAACGATGCGTCAAATAATAAAACATCATTTCAAGATAGTAATTTTGGAATTTCTTCACTTTAAAAATCTCACAGTTCGGCAGAAAACACGATTTTGTTAATAACTTCCACAAAACAATTTTACCGCTGATGAAATCCTTAAAGGCCTAGTTGGGTCAGTAGCTGCAAGCATTCCATGTGAGAAAATGAAAATAAAAATAGAATTTTTGCCAGAATCCACGCATAGTCACTTTTCAGTTAAAACTGAAATTTCAGGAAATATTTTGCATATTGTAGAATTCTAACTATCTCAGTATTTAAAGCGGCATTATACGGATTTTTTTTACGTCAAAATGGCGATTTGGGATAGAAAAAGCCCCCTCGTGTTTTAATCCAGCCTATTATTTATTGTATGTATTGGAATGCTTGGGTGAAAAAAAAAAGAATAAATAAATAAAATTCAGCTCATAGTCGTTAAGAAACGGTATTATGGGAAGGTATGGGTAGATCCAAACCTGCAGAATGTCTGTTTATCTGAGCATGGGATATTTAATAACATTTAATATTCTACCTTATCAGGCGAATAAAGATAATCTAACCACCAAATATGGTTAATTTAAATTGATGTTATCTTCAGTTTGGTTATCTAAACAAAATATATAACAGTCCTTTATCTACAGTTAACCATTCAACATCATGAACATAGTCATTTTCACATTATCTGGGATAGTTTTCCGGATTTCGTCGATCTGGAAAATAAGACCGACTTACACATGGCAATCCTAGGCAGTATAGTGGATAGTATCCACGCCTGTTATGATTTATAAATAATTGGAGAAGGATGCATGACTGTGATAAACTCATTTTAACTTGCCCCTTATCAAAGACTATAGTTTGTAATTATTGATGTTTTTCTATATGTGTGAGAATAAATATACATTCAAAAGAAAAAAAAGTATCCACGCCTGTCATGCGGGAGACTGGGGTTCAATTTCCCGCTTGGGAGACTATTTTGCTTTACTTCTCCGTTTCGTTTTATTTATACCTAATTTGGTTCTTACCCATTTTTTCCCGAGTATAATCAATTATTAATCAATTCTTCATTCTTCAGTACTTCAATAGATAACCATATGCTGCCTGACTTCATTATCAACAAGGCGATCGATTCTGCCATAGTACCTTCCTCAAAATATCGGATAAATAATTTCTCTTTTTAAGTCGAACATGTACGGGTCCACTCCATGTGCCTCCATTAGGATACGATGGCGAAATAGATCCGTCATGACATGTATGTTCCATACATAATAAGTACTTAAAGTAAAGCTATAGAACTATGCTAGTACTATGGTTTGCATTGATTCAGCCCAGATAGAAGAAGTACATGAGGTAGTTTTTTCTTTACACCAAGAACCACTATAGTTCTTTCCATGCTTTAACACAATCACATCCAAATTATAGTTATTACTTAATTAAGTCAGAACAATCAGAAGAATAGGTAAGGTTATATTTCTTATGTATATTAGACTAATTTGTATATGAAAATGGTCATATAATTCCATGTAAGATTTAATTAGTGATTTAATAGTGATTTAATTCCTTATTGACCAGAGAGATATTTACAAATGCTTTGCTTTTTTGCTTTGAACGATCAGAAGAATGGGTAAGGTTATATTCCATATGTATATTAGACTAATTTGTATTTGAAAATGATCATACAATTAAACATGACATTTAACTAGTGATTTAATGGTGATTTAATTCCATAATAACCAGAGAAAGATTTACGAATTCTTCGCACGAAATCTAACATTTGCTTGGGAATTAATTGACGGTCCCTTGAGCACACTATGGCCATGAACCACATCTCGATCACGAGGACCCCCTGCTAAGCTGATTTTATAATAATAATAATAATATGATTTTATTCCAGACGAGAAAACATCCATATCATACAATACAATTAATGAAGAAGAGAAGTGGGGGAAGGGGGTAAAGTCAGTTGTATATATAATATATGTACAAGTACTCATTATTTACAGGCATTTACGTACAACAGAGCGTTCCATTTGGAGTACAAATCGGAATAAACTTGGATGTCAGATCCGCGTATTGTATACAGTACACCCTGAGGCCTAATAGTAGCCAGTATGTTGAGGTCGCGAGGTGCCAAAACTCATCTTGATCTTGGCTTTGAATATGTTCACGGGGATTTTTCCATCTGCCTTTACTGGTCATTGATACTGCGGTGGTTGATTAGAGCATCACGATCGCTCTGAACGACTCAATAAGGTCCACAAAGTCTTAAACTGGACAATTGATGATACGGGCATATCGTTCCAGGGTCCATGGTGAAAGAGCATCGAGAGCTTTGAAAGTGGCTAGATCACGCGTGGTAGAATAATTAACAACATGTTGTGTCGTCGACTACCATTGTGAGCCTTAAGAGTTAATTGGGCTTCACCGATGAACATTAAAGTGGGGAAATTACAGACTATGCGGTTAAGGCAAAGCCTGGAGCCATGGACATACATGTACACCGAAGTATAGCCTCGGATTAAATTTGTTGACAACAAAGGCTAAAATATAGAACGGAGATTTCTCGATCAATGTACTTCGACCATCTCTGCCATAAAATCCACTAACAAAAAGATGTGTTGTAAGCTCGATGTTATTTTTTCTCAATAATTAAGAAACCTGATCAACTCTAAATTATGAAATATTCAGAAAAAACCACATAAATAACATCTATGGAAAACATGTCTTTGACAGAACTAAAGTTGACAAAATAACAAGTCATAGTCTTAATTTTTTTAATTAAAAGTGATAAATTCATCCTAGGAATATTTTTTTTTTAGAAAATGTGTACATCATAAAGCTCTTTTATCCACAGAATCAAAATGCCTACTCCTGATTCCGTCACGGAATCTTGTGAATCGGTCACTGAATAGTTTCAACCCGTATGATGACAAATATCAACCCCTTTCTTACAAAAAACATATACCCATGTAAATTACTGAAAATTCAATTTAGTATGTAGGTAGTTTCTAGTGAATATTGGATCGATTCAGTAGTTACTTAGTCACATTGGGTTTTCATGTTGGTCGTGAAAACATGGACAAATCCCGCAAAATCAGAATTTCGCTGAACTCTAATGAGAAGTATCGAATGGACCTGGCGCGGTTCAATGAGATTTTGCACCCCCCCCCCCCCCCTATGAGGTGCGGTTTGGAGTGCCAAAAAGAAATACCAAATAAGAAAGTACACCAACGCTGTGAGATACTACTCTAGAAGACGAGTTGGATAAAGAATGGACAGGTCAGTGATCAGGATTTTATGTACAGAACTTTGTGATGTCTTGCTGTCATCACTGAATCCCATTGACCACTTCTTTCTTACAGAAAACCATCTTGTGTTCTTTAATGTTCATTTTATACATAATTGAAATTTATTATGTCCTACCAAAGCGGTATTTCGATTATAGACGTGAAAATTCTATTTTGAACGACGACTGAAAACTGAATGTCTGATCCGTCGCATATATCTGTAAAATTGCAAAAAGGCCCTTTTCTTACCCAAGAAAGCAATATATAAAATATGAAGAGTGGGAAACTCAAAAAGAAACATTCTATTGTTTTCTGAGGTACCGGTATTATGAGAGTTCTTTATTTTCGAGAACTTTTTTCTTGTGTGGTTCCCACTATATACTTACAGATTTAATTAAATTTAGCGAATAAGAATAAGACAATAGTTTTAACAGCGTTTCAAATGACTGTTAGCATCCAAACAGAAAACAAAAATCAGTTTTGCTTGTATTGTAGCAAAACCTTTTCGCCAGCTGACTTGATATAATGTGCTATAGAAGGTAAAATGTCATTTAAGAAATATTGTTTTCATAGGCGTGCTCAATGGTTATTTTACGCGCGGTTATTGTGGGAAAGTTTATAAACTTTAGCGCAAATGCGAAACATTGGGCACGCCTATGAAAACATGATTCCTATTCTAGTGCACGATTCAAATTGATTATCAACAACGATTATAATGAAAGGTTGAAATATATTTTAAATTTTGACAACCATTCTCTCCTTTCTTGAAAATAACTCGTCCACTGGTAATGGCACGATGCTCCTGTCTCGGTTGACATCGAGCCAGTATCAGTGGACGTGGTCTCTCAAATGGAGAGTTATTCTGTCAGCTGAGCCAGGCTCTGTGGAACATACTTGCATTCAGGTCTATTTGTGTCGTCTGTTAATCAATTTTACGATGAAAACAGCAGTTAAACTTGAAAAAGAAATTCCATCTTGCAATTTATTTGTGTGTTTATTCGATTGCATGAAGCAGCTGACCCCTCCCTCTCCCGGCTTGTAAAATTGAATCTCCCAATGAACACCTGCACTTGACAGATGTATACATTTCACACAACCGTGGTAAAGTACTCAATAATTGCACGGGTAGCAAGTTGTTAAAAACACAAGTGTTATAGAATTCTAATTTAAGCATTTAAAAGAAAAGTGAGCTGGATTGAAATGAATTTTAGGAAAATTTATTTCACTGCTCAACTTTGAAGAGTCGGGTCAAAACAGTGCTTGACGGATGTGGATTCAGCTATGTATGGAATAGAAAATTCAACGCTATATGGTTTACATCTCCTGTCAAACTCGGCAGGTTTAACGACCAGTACAATCAAACATAGTAAGTGGTTATTTTATAAAACTGTTAAAACAGAAGCCTTTTGAGCCTTATTTATATGATCTCCCATTCGATGCTGTCAATGCGCTTTTGAAATTTAAAACACGCACTCAGCGCCTGCCTTTCGAGACCGGGCGATGGCCAATTGTAGATAGAAATAATCGTTACTGTAATCTATGTCAGGAAACCTTCGGAGATTAATACTACATCGTAAATTGCTGCGCATTTGAAAAAAGAACGTAAAATTTCCATACCAAGTTATCTCCAAGTTATTACAGCGAATCGAGCGTATTCAGAAGTAGAGAATTTACCGCATTCCAGACAAGAAGTGTTTCGTTACTTGTAAATTAGTAAAATCAGAGTTATTTTAAGCCGCACAGCCTCGCCATAAATTGATATTGTTATCGCCATTTTTTTGTTTGAATACATGTATGATATGACTGCTCATATGCATGTTGTTGGCCTGAGAAATAAAGATTACTATTACAAGATTATTCTTCAAACAAAACGCATCTCTAATATCAGGCATAACGACATTCTATATAGTCTTGAAAAATCATCCCTGATTTACCATCAATAAAAGTTCGACATAGAAGAAAAGAAGGGGACGATTTTCACGTGGAAGACTAAACAAGTATGACTGTATCTCCAAGAGTGAAAGTCATTTTGATATAATACTCTTGATTCAGCATTTAATCAGCTACGATCAGTTATACAAATGGCGCAATATTAATCAATTTGTGAATCAATTCAGGGAAGATAAATTGCACCAGCACGGGTATATGTCAATGAAAAAGAAACCCATTTCCCTCATTTTTTCTCCCTAAATAAAATCCCAGGTATATTATCAACTTCTTGTGGATGTTTATGTACGTTTTAGTTGTATTTCTTTTAACAAGCACAGCTCAGAACACGCAATCGTTAAAAGCTAAAAGTCGGTTTAAGTTATATAAACTCAATCATCGTCATCATCGCCTACCAGAAGCAAATGCATGAGAATGGGCAATTCCCAATATTGATTCCATTGCGCCCTGGTTGGATTAGATCACTGTCATTAATACGGTGCCCCTCCAAGCCCATCGCAATCTTATTGAATTTGAACACATTTGAAGAATTTGATTTTGGGCTACAAAACACAAACTTAACAACATGAAAGATATTTCTCGCATCAACGCCACATCATCCTTAATTATGAACAAGCATGTTTAATCGGTCAAAACAATAATTTCTTAATTTTGGCGCTTAATGACCTCGTGATTTGTGATTTACCAGTCTATATCGTAAAGCTTTCGTTACTGGACCACAAAGAAGGACTGTATTCCGGGGATCCTGTACGCAGAAAAAAAAATCCTTAAAAATTTAAAGAATTTTCCACGACTATTACACCAGCGAAATATTCCTTAACATAACTAAGGAATATTCCCCACCATGTTAAGGAAATTCCATAACATGCAAATTTTAGGGAATTATTTTTTCAGTGTAGTCAAGAAGTATACGTCAAATCTCGATGCTAACGCTAAACGTCGAATCATATCATCCGATTTAAGGAAGGCTGTTGATGTTAGAGACACAGAAGGGCGTGGTCCTCGACCAATCAAATCGATGTATCTTTCTTATAAAAGTGGCATACTTGCGGGAAATCCTAAAGACGGATGATCACAGCACCCATAATAAGCTTGATAGTCCGTTCAGAATTTGCCCTCTTTGAAGATATATTGGCAGCGTTCCAGGTAAGTACGAAAAGAGTACGATTTTATCATTTATTAATTATATCACCATTGCTGCCTTCAACGTGCATGGAAAGAGAGGGCAGGCTGTGTTCACCTTTCGATTTATGATATTATTCGATAGCCTTTGGATTTCGCGAGCATCTTCTAGCTTGATACCGCTTAATTTTTAGTCGCACCTTCACGGCAAAATGACCATGTAGATTAAAATATTACACTGAAAATATTCATCCTGCAGATAAGGGTAGATTCTATACATAATTAACGAATGTTGCGAATTTTGTGAAATATGAATAAATCCACAAATGCAAACCAGAAATACTTTAGAGTGATGTATGACTTTTACCCGGTGCGTTGAAGGACACAATGTTCGAAGTATCGTATACATCCACTCCTAGAAAGCTTGGTACTTCCTGCATCTTTAGAATGTTTGCTTCTACTTCGCACCAAAGTCTGCGTGGATCCAAGTTTGGTTCTTTGTATTGAGCCTTTAAAATTATTTTTGGGTTCTTCGTTTTGGTTTCACCTGTGTAACAGACAAAGAAACAAAAGAAGATGGTACGATAAGGCGGGGTTTTGGCCTATACGTCGTGCGGTTGAAATCGGAGAAAGAAAATGTCCTAAAAATAATTGTGTTTTAATGTAACGGCAAGAGAAAATATATGTACACAATATGTGAAAAATCTAGCTCGATTATGTTATGAATATAGTTATGACACGAAACTGAAATCCGCAGCGTGTGCTGTAATTTCGTGAAAAGGGTCTAAATT
Organism: Hanleya hanleyi; assembly: GCA_036873755.1. Classification (NCBI taxonomy): domain Eukaryota; kingdom Metazoa; phylum Mollusca; class Polyplacophora; order Lepidopleurida; family Hanleyidae; genus Hanleya; species Hanleya hanleyi. The sequence continues at coordinate 11,479 of JAVTVY010034035.1, forward strand.
GAGTCTTGCAAACAAAAATTTAGATGCGAAGGACACTTTGGACCAAAACGCCATTGGACCTGGTGATGTACGGTGGCATCATATCTCCACTGCTGAAAAATATTTTTGGTCCAATGTGTTCTTCGTTTCTAAATGTGTGTTTAAATGACTCGATGTAGAACCTTTTTCACAAAATAGCACATGCTGCGGATTTCAGTTTCACGTCATAAATATAAGGAAGGCTGTTAATGTAAGAGACACAGAAGGGCGTGGTTCTCGACCAATCAAATCTATGTATCTTATACTTGCGGAAAATTCTAAAGGCGGAGGATCACAGCACCCATAATAAGCTTAAAATTGATCGTCCGTTCAGAATTTGACTTATTTGAAGATAAATTGGCAGCGTTCCAGGTAAGTACGAAAAGAGGACGGTTTTATCATTTATTAATTATATCACCATTGCTGCCTTTAACGTGCATGGAAAGAGTGGGCAGGCTGTGTTCACCTATCGATTTATGATATTATTCGATAGCCTTTGGATTTCGCGAGCATCTCCAGCTTGATATCGTGTAATTTTTAGTCGCACCTTCACGGCAAAATGACCATGTAGATTAGATTATTACACTTCCTGCATCTTTAGAATGTTTGCTTCTACTTCGCACCAAAGTTTGCGTGGATCCAAGTTTGGTTCTTTGTATTGAGCTTTTAAAATTATTTTTGGGTTCTTTGTTTTGGTTTCACCTGTGTAACAGACAAAGAAACAAAAAAAGATGGTACGATAAGGCGGGGGTTTGGCCTATACGTCGTGCGGTTGAAATCGGAGAAAGAAAATGTCGTGAAAATAATTGTGTTTTAATGTAACGGAAAGAGAAAATATATGTACACAATATGTGAAAAATCTAGCTCGATTATGTTATGAATATAGTTATGACACGAAACTGAAATCCGCAGCGTGTGCCGCTATTTCGTGAAAAAGGTCTAAATTGAGTCTTGCAAACAAAAACTTAGATGCGAAGGACACTTTGGACCAAAACGCCATCGAACCTGATGATGTACGGTGGCATTATATCTCCACTGGTGAACAATATTTTTGGTCCAATGTATCCTTCGCGTCTAAATGTGTGTTTAAATGACTCTTGACTATTTGGATCCTTTTTTCACAAAATAGCACATGCTGCGGATTTCAGTTTCACATCATAAATATAAGGAAGGCTGTTGATGTAAGAGACACAGAAGGGCGTGGTCCTCGACCAATCAAATCTATGTATCTTATACTTGCGTGAAATTCTAAACGCGGAAGATCACAGCACCCATAATAAGCTTAAAATTGATCGTCCGTTCAGAATTTGCCTTATTTGAAGATAAATTGGCAGCGTTCCAGGTAAGTACGAAAAGAGTACGGTTTTACCATTTATTAATTATATCATCATTGCTGCCTTCAACGCGCATGGAAAGAGAGGGCAGGCTGTGTTCACCTTTCGATTTATGATATTATTCGATAGCCATTGGATTTCGCGAGCATCTCCAGCTTGATACCGTAAATTTTCTAGTCGCAAAATGACCATGTAGATTAGAATATTACACCGAAAATATTCATCGCGCAGATAAGGGTTGATTCTATACATAATTAACGAATGTTGCGTATTTTGTGAAATATGAATAAATCCACAAATGCACACCAAAAATGTATTAGAATGATGGATGACTTTTCCCCGGGGCATTGAAGGACACAATGATCGAAGTATCGTATACATCCACTCTTATAAATATTGTTTCTTCCTGCATCTTTAGAACGTTTGCTTCTACTTCGTACCAAAGTCGCCGTGGATCCGTGTTTGGTTCTTTTTATTGAGGTTTTAAAATTATCTTTTGGTACTTTATTTTGGTTCCATCTGTGTAACAGACAAAGAAACAAAAGGAGATTGTACGATAAGGTGGCATTTTTGCCAATACTTCGTGCGTTTGAAATCAAAAAAATAAAATGTCCTGAACATGTTTTTTTTAATGTAACGGCAAGAGAAAATATATGTACACAATATGTGAAAGTTCTAGCTCGATTACGTTATGAATATAGTTATGACATGAAACTGAAATCCGCAGCGTGTGTCGTTATTTCGTGAAAAAGGGTCTAAATTGAGTCTTACAAACAAAAATTTAGACGCGAAAGACACCTTGGACCAAAACGACATTGGCCCTGGTGGTGTACGGTGGCATTATATCTCCACTGTTGAACAATATTTTTGGTCCAATGTGTCCTTCGTGTCTAAATGTGTGTTTAAATAAATCGATTTAGACCGTTTTTTAACAAAATAGCACATACTGCGGATTTCAGTTTCACGTCATGAATATAAGGAAGAATTTTGATGTAAGAGACACAGAAGGGCGTGGTCCTCGACCAATCAAATCTATGTATCTTATATTTGCAGGAAATCCTTAAGGCGGGGGATCACATCACATAATAAGCTTAAAGTTGATCGTCCGTTCAGAATATGCGTTATTAAAGATATATTGACAGCGTTTCAGGTAAGTACGAAAAGAGTACGGTTTTACCATTTATTAATTATATCACTATTGCTGCCTTCAACGCGCATGGAAAGAGAGGGCAGGCTGTGTTCACCTTTCGATTTATGATATTATTCGATAGCCATTGGATTTCGCGAGCATCTCCAGCTTGATACCGTGTAATTTTTAGTCGCAACTTCACGGCAAAATGATCATATAGATTAGATTATTACACTGAAAATATTCATCGTGCAGATAAGGGTTGATTCTATACATAATTAACGAATGTTGCGAATTTTGTGAAATATGAATAAATCCACAAATGCACACCAGAAATGCTTTAGAATGATGGATGACTTTTCCCCGGGGCATTGAAGGACACAATGTTCGAAGTATCGTATACATCCACTCCTAGAAAGCTTGGTACTTTCTGCATCTTTAGAATGTTTGCTTCTACTTCGTACCAAAGTCGGCGTGGATCCCACTTTGGTTCTTTGTATCGATTTTTTAAAATTATTTTTTGGTTCTTTGTTTTGGTTTCACCTGTTTAGCAGACAACGAAACAATAGGAGATGGTACGATAAGGCGGCACTTTTGCCTATACGTCATGCGGTTGAAATCGGAGAAACAAAATGTCCTGAAAGTAACTGTGTTTTAATGTAACGGAAAGAGAAAATATATGAACACAATATGTGAAAAATCCAACTCGATCATAGTTATGACATGAAATTGAAATCTACAGCGTGTGCCGCTATTTCGTGAAGAAAAAGTCTAAATCGAGTCGTGCAAACAAACAT
>JAVTVY010034036.1:0-15505 GCA_036873755.1 Hanleya hanleyi
CTGGATAATTATCAATCCAATCTTCTTAAAATAGCAGCTCCAGGTATTTCTAGTAGTCTGACCTTAATAATAAACAAATGTCTGTCTACCGGTCAGTTCCCTCAGGAATGGAAAACTGCACGGGTCTCGCCTATTCATAAGTCAAGCGCAAAAACAGACCCCAACAATTATAGACCTATTTCTATTTTATCAATTTTTTCTAAACTCAGAGAAAATTATTCACGAGCAAATGTACGAATTCATTCAGGGACATGGCATACTGAATGATTCACAAGCTGGGTTCAGAAAAGGTCACTCCACCGAAACTAGCTTGCATAGGTTGACTGAGTATTGTTATGAAAAAATCCATGAAGGTAAGCTCATAGGTATGGTTGCCTTGGACTTACGTAAAGCGTTTGACACCGTCGACCACAGCATTCTTCTTTCCAAATTAAATTTCTATGGTTTTCATTGTACAAATCTGTTTAAAAGCTTCTTGTGCAATAGACAGCAAGTGACGATAGCAAATGATTTCATGTCTACGCCTCGAACTGTTAACATGGGTGTCCCACAGGGGTCAGTATTAGGGCCCCTGTTATTCTTATTGTATATCAATGATATTACCTGTTGCCTAGATCACTGTGAATCTAATCTGTACGCTGATGATACAGCCATTTATTATACTAACTCAGACATTACAATTGTCAAAGCAAAAATCCAGCTGGATCTGTCTAATGTGTACACGTGGCTACGTGCAAATAGATTAAGCCTACATTTCGAGAAAACGAATGCTATGTTGATCGGCACACAATCTAAGAAAAGAAATATGGATACGAACCTGGAACTGACAATGTGTGATAATACCATTTCTCAATGTGAAAATATTAAATATCTAGGTGTCAAAATTGATGACTGCTTAAGATTTAGTGACCATGTTAACTACACAGTCAAAAAACTCAATAGGAGTATTGGGGTCCTGAAAAGAGTCGGGTCTTTTATTCCGAAGGATGCCAAATTTACTCTCTATAACACCATTGTCCTACCACACTTGGATTTTTGTTCCACAGTCTATTGTGTTGCAAATGTTAGTGATATTGGTAGATTGCAAAGGATACAAAATAGAGCTATGAGGATTATATTGCAATGTGATGCTCGAACTCACCGAGTTGATATGTTACGAGAATGTAAATGGTTAAGTGTGAAACGGCGTTTTTATTTTAATAGATGTGTACTTGTTTGGAAAACTTTGAACAAGGAAATGCCTGTTCACTTACAAAATTGCTTCAAACTTGCTTCGGATGTTCACCCTCACAACACCAGAAATGCTGTAAACGGCCTCTTTCGAGGAAATTGTTTCAAAAATTCATTGACCCATCTTGGGGCATTGTGTTGGAACAGCCTCCCAAATGAGATCCAGAGCTGTGGAACAATTCAAACTTTTAAACGACATTGTAAAAATCATATTTTAAGTCACGTAGAACCGTTTTAATATCTTAGTGATGCACATACTCTATCATAACCAAAGCAATAATAGTATGTGATGTTTTCATTTGTTTTTATCCATATTGTGTTGTTCAACTATATTTTGTTTTATCCCCTTAATGTATATATGTATATTATTTGTGCTAAGATGAAAACAGCTACGCTGACTCTTATGCCAATAAACTGAAACTGAACTGAAACTGATTACTGTCTTCAGAAGCGTTAATAAACTTCTGCTATCATTTATCACATGAACATTGGTGCTCGATGGTCCACTCGCCGTCACGTGGTATTTTACGGAAAGTCATGTAGGCCCCTTCACCACATAAATGTTACGTTATATTCACTCAGTGAACAAAGCTTTTCCTGTGACGTAATTTTGTTCGAAATGACGACAAGTAAGGTCTCTATCAGGGACCGGGACCGACTTCATGCCGTGAAAGTACCATATGTATGTTTTTCACGCCAACTTGTGCAGGTCGAACGAACAATTAATTACCGGTACATGTACATATGACATTTAATAATATCAGTATTATATTTTATTCTCTTGTCATCTTGTAAACACAATAATAATGCTTTGGGCCTATATACCTCGTAGGCTAACCCAGTGGCGTCGGAACGTGATTGAAAGTGGGGGACCACTATCACAGCCCAACAGGCCGCCTAGGCCCCGGAAGCTCCGGGGTCCTAGATAGCCGGAGATGCGTTCTGAACGTTTTTCCGGAAATAAAATTGATGATTCTATTTTTGAGATCTGGCGTTAGCCAGAGGCTCTTTAGAATGCTGTAGGGAAATGAACAAAAGTGCAAACCGACTCACGGGATAGCCTTACGCTGCATGAAAATAGTTCCACAGAGATGAGTTTTGGGGATCCTTAGTGGTTGAAAGGCTTTTGTATGTCTATATTTAGTCACTAATAGTCACTTGGCATATATTTGATCCCTTATCTACATTAAATAGTACTCTGTTCATTGTTTTCCCGCAAAATATGAGATTAATACGCTCTAAAGTATGGCAGACTGGTATCGTCACTTTACCAAAGCTTGGACTCTGCTGAGAAAATTATACAGTTTAGCTGGTTAGGTGTATATGTGAGAGATGCTCTACCATAGCAGCCAACCTGGCTACCATTGTCTCATTATCACCTTTGCAGGCCACTGTTTGCTTTTCTCACAAGAGCAAGCTGTAACATATCTTATAATCTTTTCCTATCTTGTTCTCCACCAGTCAACCTGTGGGATATCCAGAAAGTGTAATACATGTCTTGTCTTATCCTAACTTGTGACATAACCATCATCAACCTTGATGTCCAGCCCTTCTCACTCATAACACTAAATCAATCTATATTTACCCCTAGGTATAATCTCTCTTATTTACCCCTAGGTACATGTATGTTCTGTACAAACTGACCTTAATCCCCTGTGGGTATTTAGGCCTAGACTACATTACACTGGCCCTCTTTTCCATTGAATTCTCAACAGCTCAATTTGCAGTTTCAACGCAACACCAACAATACCATGTTAAAGAAGGTATCATATTACTTTCTTTGAGTCCATGACATTATCCCCCAGCGACATTTTCCCCCGCGACATTTTCCCCACCGACATTTTCCCCCACGACATTTTCCCCAGGCGACATTTCCCCCCAGCGACATTTTTCCCACCCTAATATTACGTGCTGTAATAATTACGATCTGCCAACAATCGCAGTCGCGGTCAGCTATTTTGGTTGAGTCAAGGTTGGATGAGCACCTACTGTAGTGTCTAATTGGACGGAAATAATTGGGTAACACATGGTTAGCGTAACGTGTGCAACTTCCCTCATTATAGGACTACCTTTCATTGTTCCCACAGATCAATTTCACATAAACTATGATAAAAGTAACTCCGAAAATGGAAGTCATTGTGATATAATATTCTATATTTCGGCTTCCATTTTCGAAGCTACTTTTATCCTAGGACTGCCTTTCTTTGGTATGTTCAACTTCATTATGTCGGTACCTTTCAAGAAGGGCCGTTCACGCCGTAAATCCGAACGTTTAATAAATTTAACTTGCACCAACCAATCAGATGTCATGAATTGACATTTGGAAGACCTTTCCTGTCCAAAAGCAAACATTTGCTGTTGTAACGTCCAATACTTTAGACGTTTCCTGTTAAAAGGCAAACGTTCCCAGTGGTAATATTCGAGACTGTTTCCGGGAAATCGTTACCGGTTGTGATCGTCCAGTCAGATTTTTTTATTGCTGCCGCGTATGTTCAAACCTCAACATCAACACGTGTCCACTGGCAAAACGTTTCCGCTATGTAGTCTGTTTGAACCAATCAAAATAACCCTTACAAATATTCGCACATATTGTATTCCTCATGCCCACCGTGCATCATGTCCTGCGCAAATTGTCCAGGTGCCAAAGATATTCTCCAAAACCTAATTTGTAAGAACGGTTTTCATTGGTTAAAATACATTACATACCGGAAACGTTTGCCAGTGGAGATTTGCACGTGTTGGTGTAGATGTTGGAATACACGCGGCCCAAATAAAAAATCTGATTGGACGATCACAACCGGAAATGTTATCCTTTTAACTGGAAACCTTTAAAAGACCGAATTTTTCTTTTGATAGGAAACATCTGAAGTTGCGAATTTACAACTGGAAACGTTGACTTTTTACAGGAAAATGTCAGTTCATAACATCTGATTGGTTGGTTCAATTTTAAACGTTTAAACTTTTTAAAGCTTTACAATTTTTAAACGTTTAAGAAGTTAAAACGTTTAAAGGATGCGTTTATGGCGCGAACGGCCCTTCATATACCTTGTCACAGGATGTAACTTGTGATTGCGTTTTAGCCACATACATTCGTGCCTGGTGCCATCTGTGCCTAACTTGAAATTAAATATATAATTGTGCTTTTATTTCATTACAAACTTATCCCCCAATAACCCAGCTATCAGATCTCATTAAAGCCCATAGGCTCTAGTTACGAATTTTTTTTCGCAATTATAAGCATACATCGATATTGAAAACATTGCACCTCATGCCTTCATCCAGTTCACGTTCTAGTTATATTTAAAACATACAAAACGATGACTTATATTTCTTGGGAGGGAAACCAATATGCCTACAGATACGATTCATTCACACAAAGATAAAACAAGGAAATCCTCACAGCCCAACAGGCGAGGGTCCACGAGCCGTTTAGGCCCCGGAAGCTCCGAAGTTCCAGATCTCCAGAGACGCGTTCTAAGAGTTTTCCCAGAAATAAATTCGAACGTAATGTATGCAGATTTATGGTTCTATTTTCACGTATGTTTCGCATTTATAAGCACTCATCGATATTGAAAAAATCATATTTCATGCCTGAATTCATTTGACTGTTTAGTTATATTTATCACATAAAAAGAACATATAAAAAAACGATGACCTTTACATCATGGAACATTAGAACCAATATGATAGCGATTCATTTACACAAAGCTAAAATGAGCGATCGTCACAGCCTGACAGGCGAGGGTCCAGAGGCCGCCTACGCCCCGGAAGCTCCGGTTGCCGGAGATGCGTTTTATCCGTTTTCGCGGAAACAAACCTGAACACAATGTATATAGATTTCTATTTTCACATTTGTTTCGCATAAACCCGCATCGATATTGAAGAATATGCCGGACTTCATTTGACTTCCTGGTTTGACACAAACAAAACGGGCCTATAACACACCACTACACGTCCTGGCACTCTATCTGTAATTTTTATGTGGGGACATGGTCAGTTAGGGATGCTGAAATACTGACTAGAAAAATGAAACTAATATCACTCATTAAAACGCGGCCATGGTAAAATACTGACTAGAAAAAAAAATTAAACTGAAATATTTTCCGGAAATGAAATATCACGAATGTAGTATAGCCTTCAGCAAAGCTTATACATATACAGCTTTCAGTTTATTGCCCGTTTTTCACTTCGCCAACGGTAGACCGAGGCTGCCGATGCGTCGTTATCAAATCCACACGCATCGAGCAGAAGGGGGAAAACACACGAGTTAGTGTTAATGATTAATTGAATAGTAAATTCGCCTGCTTTATCCGTCGAGGGTTCCCCTGCAGTATCCGTCAAGGGTGGAGTCTCATGAACAGAGCTACAGCTCTTTCATATAATCCACTTTATTACCATAAGTCGTGGTAAACCCATTGTTGAGCGAACTGACGTGTCACTACTGGAACGGAGCATACGAGCCTGGAGACGGACATTTTTTATTTCTTTCTTTTCCCTTTTGCTTTTTTGTTGTTTTGTTTCTGTTTTTGTTTTCTCTGTTTTTTTGCTTTTTCTTCTTTTTTTTTTGGCGCGTCCAAGGGGGGTCGTTCGCACCGGACGACCCCCCCCCCCTAACGACGCCCCTGTTTAGTGAGGTATTTGTTCCCATGAGGTGCGGTTTGGAGTGCCAAAATGAAATATCACGCCCGAAAGATTTTTTTTGGTTAGGTTAAAGTATATTATCTTCTTGTATGGTCTGAGTATATTCCAAACCCTACATTCTTTTTTTTCTCGATTGACTTCACACGTTTACGCAAACAAAAGGTTGATGCTCTCACCGTGAAATGCGACTTTGCATAAATACAGTACTTCGAGATGTTTATGAAATCCCAAAGAGCCAGGGCCTGCAAAACACTCAGGCCATTCGACAAGATAATACTTCAAGTAATTGTAAACTTTCTTTCGGGAGCGATATTTCATTTTGGCACTCAAAACCGCACCTCATGCACCTCACTGAACCGCGCCACTTCCTTTGTTTCTGATATAATGGTAGAACGGTGAGCAATGTTGACCTCAGTTTGACCGATACAGGTGAATTCTTACTTAAGGTTGGTAGGTCTACTGATATGACAGAGGACTGTATTTCTTATTTTGCTCTGTAATTATTGACATATACAACGACATTGATTGAATAGAGTTTGAATATAACGTGTGTGTCATTTTGAAGGAAAAGACAGTAACATTGTAATATTACAAATAATATTTCGACGATGTATTAAACTAATTGTCTTTTTCTTTGCAACAAAAATGCATTTTGTTCTCTTCTTTTGCATGTTGCATGCTCCTTATTGAATTAATGTATCTGACACGTGGCTCCATCCACTTCTGAGACATGCATAATGCGTTTCCGGTTATTACATTGTTGATGCCTAATATGAGTTGGCCTACCGGTGAGTTGCTTAGCCATTGAAAAGCAGTTTGTGTTTTCATTTTACGGAACATGACAATATGAGTGGGTGTACGAGAATGAACATGGAGCTTACTAACGACCTCACGTTATTTGCTTCTAGCATCAACAACGTTACCACAATATTCATACTGCTCTGCTATCAACATCTGGATGGGCTAATTATAACAAAACATCAAAATAAAAACTTCATCAAGAACGATACCGCCTTTAAGTTTGCACTTACACTTGAGATTGTGATGCTCCTGAGCTTGTTGGCACCAGACACAGAGACACGTGTCTTACAGAAAGTAACTACACATACACATATCGGAACTAAATATGGGGTTTAACCCTATCTGACTGAGCGATTTGGGTTGTACCACAGACAGAGAGGGAGGGAGGAGGGGGGCGGGGGTGCGGAAAGTGTCTCCCTATATATCTTCGCCATCCCTTAGGCTAGAGGGTTGAAACACACCACACCATATCTTTGGGTAAAGCTCTATTAATAAATGTAAACAAATACAAGATGGCCGCTATCATCACGTCATTTTCAGAAAATGCATTTTTGGGTCGATTTTTCGGACAGATTTGTGGATGATATTTTTTTTCGGCGTTTTCTTTGCAAAAAATGCATGATAAATTAGTAAATGATAATCTGATATGAAATGAAATAGGATTTACCAAATTTTTCATGCAGAAAAGCACAAATTTTGAAGAATGCTGACGAAAATATCACTTTTCTGGTACCCCACATTGCAGCCAACGTCATGCAAATATGTTCAAAATGACCCGAATATGATAATCTATACAAAGTGACGAAGTATAAGCTCTCATTTTTTTGTCATTCCGGCGATGGGAGCAAACAACCGACAAGGGGGGGGGGAGTGTCCCTCAGGCAGAATTAAATGAGTATGTTGGGTTGGGGTGAGGGTATATGTTCAATAAATATAAGGAGGTTAGTTTGTGGGGAGGGGGGGGGGGCGGTGGGGGTCAATCTGATAAGTCTAGAAGATGACATAGCTATTCCTTCTTTCATAATGAAAAATACTAGGATTATATTTATAAAGAAAAAAAAACAAGTTTTAATTTGTTAGTGTTAAAGTTACGGTATTTCTGCATTTTTTTATGAATGATTGTCAAAATTATAGCTCTTGCCTTATGGTAACTAAGGCCGACTTTTCTACACTTTTCTACAACTAGTTAATTATAAATATATGATGATTCTGGGGTTATAGAATGGGGTTTTGGATCTGTGTTTAATGAGATTGATGCATACCCGGTAATATAATATAGTGCATTCATTTTTTACTGGAATACCGAAATGATATAGGCCTCTAGAGCCTAATTAATAATGTCGCTATATAGCTGAAATATTGCTGAATGCGACGTTAAACCTTAATTCTTTCTCTCTCTCCCTCCTAATTAATAAATAATAATTGACCACGTGTTGTTGGCCCGTCAGATGTAAAATTGCGCGACGTGATTCTTTATTTGCAAAATATTTTCGCATGGTAAGAATAGGAAGAAGGTATCTCAGCACCTGTAGTCGATAATACAGAGCAAAGAGACAGAAATATAAAATAGGCCAATATAATTGTGATCACAATAATTATTGGAAAGATTGTAAATATGTTCAAATTATGATTCTTTTGGGGAAAAAAATCGATTCCATTTACTTCCTATCAAATTTAGGCTCTCCTTCGAACACATACTGTTTATTTACTTACTGGCAGTCAGAATTGTAAAGCTTGTGTTCGATATTATGCAAACTATTACATGAAGTCGCCAAGTTTATCTCGGTGTACATGTACACAATGTATAAGCGGAACCGGTTTGTGCTCCAGCTTCAGAAAAATTAGGGGAGGTAACTAGCTATACTCAAAGTGCATATTGGAGCTCTCGTATGACATATGGCAAATAAGGTCGATCTCAAGAGGTACGATACGAATTTGAAGTGGCACACTGATTTAGGTGGAGATGCCCAGCCTTGCCGGAAATTCAGATATTTTCCTTGCTTTCCAATGCCGCAGTCGTCATTCTGTTTTTAAGACCCAAGAGGTACGTACATTGACGACCACGGTTTATTATTTTTTATCCCAAACATTTCAACCGACGGGAGATGTAACGAATTAGAGCCATAGTAAGCCGTGAATGGACTTGACCTAGTTAGGAGTTAGGAATGAAATTTTGCTTTCCAAGATGGTCCATCGAATTACCCAAATGAAATTCAGATTACCCAACTGAAAGCACAATGAACCCAAATGAACAAGTATTCACTTCAACGAAGGCCCCATTACATACTAGAACGCCAATATGATCAAAATAGAACGATTGGATGAAAAAAAAATCGCACGTGGCCGCAGCGCGACCTTAAACGTTAAGGATAGTTTCCATGCTTCCCAATCAAGTGGCCTTGGTCATGAAATCACGTGACTGAATGCTGTTAAGCTTGATTACGTCTAATTAGGATGCAAATTTGCACTAATTAGCGTTAAATCAGTATTACTGGTTACGGGTTAGGGTTAGGTTTAGGGTTAGGGTTAGGGTTGTGTTAGGTATATAAAAAAAGATCCAACGGTTGCTTCCGTGGCTCAGGGGTAAGATGTCTATGGAGCAAAGAATGGCGGGTTCGATCCCTGTCGGTGCCAGTTTTGTTATATTCGGACAGGTTTTTTCTAGCTCGTAAATTGTTGGACTGGTAAATACAGTGCCCCAACAACATGTGAAAATTGATGGAAAAATTCTAAGTCCAACAAATAACAAACATGCCACTTGATTGGGGTGCATGGGAACTATCCTCGACCAAATAACCAGGAAGTATCATTTGCGTACACTTCGCCATCCATAAGATGGCTTGCGAATCGTGTGTCTCCATTATCGCGGAGCGATATCCGGTGTTTTACCGGATTCTGTTCGGCCTTCATCCGGCGGAGAACAGACTCGAAAACTCTTGATAAATTACAGGTTTTCATACATATCCCGGAAACAGATATTGCCTGGGCTTACAAAATATATAGGTATGAATAACTTTCGTATCATCCAAGAGGTGTGGTAGATCTGTAATTTTGAAGAAGTAGATCATCACATGACTCGAAAATGGCGGGTTACGTTGGGGTTACGTCGGTAGACTTAAGCTGATTGGCTGACGAAGTCACGTGGTATTGATTTATGAAAATTCCCTCTAGCATTTGCCGAAAGTAGTCTGAAATGGATACACACGATCCCAGGGTCAGTCTTACTCCGTATAGATGACCGAAATGGTTACAGGTTGCAGGAAGTATATGTCGCGGCGAGGCAGCGGAAGGGGGACTAACTCTGTCTCGTTTGTATTCCATGCGGTGTTCACCCAGCGAAACCATACCTGCATAATTCACGAGACATTTTCGTAATGTTCTCCACGGTTTAATCCTATCTGGGGTGGGCTTTTTGGAACCTGTCCAGGCCTGGGAAGGGGGGGGGGGGGCGAAATGTAGTACCAGTATGACATTTCGAAAACCTGGTTGCAACTGGGCTGCAACGGGAAGTGGGGTTTGGAAAACCTGTGATCTGGGGTATGGAATCACTGCTTCTTGGTTCTGGAAACCCCGACCCCTCTGGTTTTCAACAAACCACTATCCGTTGCAGCCCAGTTGCAACCACTTTTAGCGTTTCAAAAAACATTTTTTTTATAGTGAACGATGAAACTGATAACTTTACAATTAGGTTGTGTCACGTTTGGTCAATCCAAAATATACACAATATGGAATGAGCTCATGCAAAATACAGAAAAAAGAAACGTTACAACACAAATATTGGTAAGGGCTATTCATTATCAACCGAATCATTAACATTGTATTTTAAACCATTTGTCTAGTTGATTTTCACTTAGAAAAACTTCCACTTCCAACGCTCATTCGTGGACAGCATGATTTTGATTTCCAAATCGAACTAATCCATAATCATTGATAAATTTTATGATCAATTTCCATGTTCAAGTACATTGGATGAAAATTAGATAATTCGAAATGGTTAATATATCAGTACCGGTGTGTTGCATGTATGTAATGAGAAGATAATATTGTCTATATTAAGAGACGGAATTGCGATGAGGTTACAGTAGAACATGAGGAACAGTGGGACAAGCCGTCTAACTCGGTTTAATACAGAAATACCAGCACATTATTATCGGCAGAAAGCCAACGCCCCCATAAAAACCATCTATATTGATTATAAGTACAGACTACATGTATCCGTGGTAAAAAATCTTTTTGAACAGTCCAAGTAAATTTTAAAGACAGGATGATATTTTATTATACCAATTTTTCTGCTGTTGGTACTATTGATAGAGGATGGACAGAGGCACGATTTAATAGTAGCGATTTATTATCTCAGATGCATGTATTAGCTTTTTTCATATATATAACATGCACCTGGGGCAGACTGGGACACTTTTGCCGGGGCAGACTGGGACAGTAGCAATCAAATGCCGGGTGTTATTTACTTTCATCCTAAAATGTTCTTAAAGAGCTTTTTCCCTAGATAGTGGTAATTAATGGTTCCATGGGATTTGATGAGGTTTACTAACATTTTCGAAGTCAGATACATGTACTTGAAAATAATCTTCAAATTCGTCCTCTGAGAATTTTTTTTTTTTTGTGTCTAAAATAGCAACTAACTTATCCATAGCTGTTGCATCTTCTAAACTCATGTGAAAGGAATACGATCCTACTTGTGTGGTTTCCGGGTGTGAAAAGGAATAGGAACCGATCGTCGTGATATGACTGAAACAGTGTTGATTAAAGCGACGTTAAATCCTATTCACTCATCCATCCACTGAAAACATAACGGTATATAGTTGATTTAAAATGCATTTTGATAATTGTCCCACTGCACTCCACTGGGTGTTCCAGTGCATCCTGTGACAAAATTGTAATTGTAATTCTGTACAAAAGTATAAAAGATATTTCAGATTCTTTTGATTGAATCTGTCACCCTAAGTATTAGATATAACTAGAGCATAGCCAAGGCTACTCTACAGGGCTATAATTGCTGGAACGTCTGGCAAAAAAAAAGCGAAAATGTCCCAGCGCACCCCAGTCCCCCTATTTGATGTACAGATAATGTAGATACTTATATATTCGTGTTACTCTTTTCCTGTTAGTTATACCAACTAAACAGCAAAACTAAAGCGACAACTCATTTTTCAAAACTTGATACTTAACCGGTATGCAAGATGCCAGACTATACCCAGTAGTTAGGCAACTATAATGGAACATTTGGAGACCACATTCTTACATTCAGTTTGACTCAAATGATCCATACTACTTTTTAAATTGACCCATGACCCAGTTGGTCAAAACATTTCTTTCCCAACTAACGCCGTTATTGAGAACTTGAAAAACAGCAAAAGATTATTTAGCAAAAGGCAGCTTGACTTGCATTACAAAAATAAAACTAACTGGTTAGTCAAAAGAAAATGGTCTTGAATTCAATGTCTTTACCGTTACAAATATGTCTTTTCCGTTTTGTCTTCACTATCACCTGATAATAACATGGGATACGATGGGTAAAAATCTGTTCTAGCCATTTTGGGGTGTGTGTGTGGGGGGGGGGGGGGTACTAAGTACAGTGACTCTAGCTTGGTTGACAGGAAAACAGTCTTTGTGCCCTACAAGGTCTTGAATAATTCCATTTTGGTAGTCAAATTGCACAAATTAAATTTTAGATTTGTCTTTACCGTTATTTGTACGTTTTCATGAAAATGGCCCATATTCATGAGGCTATACAGGCTGAGTTTGAACAATAATGGCAGCCCGACCGACCAAGGCAAGTTCAGAGCGTGAGCGTAGAAATTGTCTTGGTGAACGAAGATGTATACCTCTGGTTCTGCTTGGAGTTTCCAAACCCAGTTGGTCTGATTTTGGTGGAAAAATACATGTACCCTCTTCAATATTACGCCAAATTAATAAAACTAGGCGTTATAGATTCGGAAGAAAAATAGTGTTTTCTGTGTTGGAGCGAATCAGCCAGTAACGGATCAATTTCGGTAGTAGCGGATCACGCAAGCAGGTGGTGGTTTTTAGTACTACAAAAAGAATTTATCTCAGGTTAGGGGTCGCCTCAACATAGCCCCCCCCCCCTCCCCCTCTGTACGAATGTAAAAATAATGCTGAATAATTTGCATTCATGCTGTAATTTTTCAACCCGAAAACTAGACGCGCTTATACAAGACATGTCCAGCATCTCGATTATCTCCCTTAATCACGCACAACCGTCAAACAGGGTTAGATCCCCTTCTGCCGGCCGATGGATCCTGCCGTCATTCAATATACTTATGGCCCTGTATTAAAGCATCTTTTCACACTACTTGAATCTCATCAGTCAAACCTTCCTTATCAGCATACTAAATAATGCGATATTTAATTTTGCAGATATGAATGTGCGGTGGGCATTAAGTAATTTCGAACAAACGACCGTTAGCTTTGATATATGTGCAGTGTTGTAGTTGTTGTTGTGAAGAGATGAACAGTTATTTAATTACCGATTTCCACCCATTGTTTTCTTTTGTCAGCCGAATTCCCCAAATGCGCTGCAGTTGATTAATTCTCGTTACTTCAAGTTGTTGCGATATAGAACAGTTCTGATAATCTCGCACTCTTAATCTCCGTCAAAGGCTACATGGCTAGGTAAATCCCACTGTGCTGATAATGCCAGGGCGTTTTTCGCCCTGTATAAGTGAATGGCGGCAGGGTCGATCGACTGGCAGAAGGAGAGATAACCATGTTTGGAGGTTGTAAAAGGCATGGTCGAGTGCAATTGATCCTTAACTACAGCGTTCACCATCGAAAATCAATAAATCGCCAATTGTTTTTCAGGCTATTCGAAATGAATAGAAGTTTCAGAAGAATCCTCAAAAAACGCAGGCAAATGTTTAATGATGGACGACTCGTTCGTTAAGTACCGTAATCAAGTGATTTGCTACTGTCAATGATCCGCTACTGTCGCATTAACTGGAATATGAGCCTTAGGCCTACCTGTCGAAGAATTTAGTATACGTGCATGCCAGTAATCTGATTTATTTATTCCCCAGAATAAAGAGAAGGCGAAGTTGCCTAGTCATTATCTGAACTGGTTGATATCAGCGCACCACAGTATAACCTATCTGAGAGATGAACCACGGAATGAGCGGATGTACAATACAGACCCAGTCATATTTTTGGACAACGAAAGTAGACTTAAGATCCCGTAGATTCCACAGTTTGAATTCTTTTCCCGAGTTATCTTTCCTAGCTCGTTACAGTATAATTTTGCAGCGGAATCTGAATATATTCATTATTTAACAGTATGAATACTCACTGCATAAAAAAGCATCTTGAGTGTTCACTGTGTGAGTACAGATGTAGAAAACGGTATAACTTGACCAGACACATGAGAACCCACACTGAAGAGAAACGCTTCAAGTGTTCATCGTGTGAGTATAAATGTAGGCAACAGAATTGCCTGATCGTACACATGAGAACGCACACTGGAGAGAAGCCCTTTGCGTGTTCATTGTGTGAGTACAAGTGTAGTCAACCGCAGAACCTGACCAGACACATGAGAACTCACACTGAAGAGAAACCCTTCGGGTGCTCAATTTGTCAGTACAAATGTAAACAACAGCATCACCTGGCCATGCATATGAGAACTCACACTGGAGAGAAACCCTTCGCGTGTCCATTGTGTCAGTTCAGATGTATACGACGGGATCACCTGACCATACACATGAGAACTCACACTGGAGAGAAACACTTCTCGTGTTCATTGTGTCAGCACAAATGTATAAGACCGCATGACCTGACCAGACACATGAGAACCCACACTGGAGAAAATCCCTTCACGTGTTCATTGTGTCAGTACAGGTGTAAGCAACCGCATAACCTAACCAGACACATGAGAATTCACCCTGAAGAGAAACACTTCGCGTGTTAATTGTCAGTACAAATGTACACAACAGAATCATCTGACCATACACATGAGATCTCACACTGGAGAGAAGCCTTTCATGTGTTGATTGTGCAATTACAGATGTGCAGACCAACAAGGTCTGACAAGACACAGGATAACTCACACTGGAAAGAAACTCAAGTGTTCATTCTGCGAGTATGAATGTACACGACAGCAGAACCTGATCACACATGAGAACTCACACTGGAGAGAATCTTTCAAGTGTTTCTTATGTGAGTATAAATGCACACAACAGCAGAGACTGATTGCACACATGAGAACTCACACACGAGAAAAAACCTTTCCAGCGGTCGTTATGTGATTACAAGTGTGCACAGCAGCAGAATTTGAGAAAACAATCTTGAACTCACCCTGGAGAGAAGCCTTTGAGGTGTTTATTGTGTGATAACATGTGTGCACGAAAAACAAATCTAACTACACACATGAGAACTGGCACTGGTGAGAAACACTTTTAGCCTCCATTGTGTGTGTACAAATATGTGTTACTGCCTTACCTTACATGACACTTGGAAACTCACAGCGGATATAAACGTATTTATTGCGCGTGTAAAATTTTACAGACCAGAGAGTATGACAGTACACCTGATAACTCGTGGGGGAGAGAAACGTGAAAATAAAACCATCAATCTGCATAAATTATGATTAGTTTTATTTCCGGGAAACGCTCAGAATGAATCTTCGGCGATGTAGGATCCCGGAGCCTCCGGGGCATAGGTGGCCCCTGGGCCCTCGACTGCTGGGCTGTGATAGTCCAGCCCCTATGAATTTTTGCTAGATCCGCCCTTGGATTATCACAGTGATATTAAGATGTCGCAAACACTGTTAAAATGGTTGGATTTACCAGACTGATACAAAGCTATT
>JAVTVY010034037.1:0-15473 GCA_036873755.1 Hanleya hanleyi
AGCGATGGAGCTATGCGGTAGACGTGGAGCTATGCGATGAAAGTCGCGCTATGCGATGCGCGATGGAGCTATGCGATGGAGCGATGGAGCTATGCGATGGAGCGATGGAGCTATGCGATGAAAAGGCGATGAAAAGTCGCGCTATGCGATGCGCGATGAGGCTATGCGATGGAGCTATGCGATGCGCGATGGAGCTATGCGATGGAGCGATGAAGCTATGCGATGAAAAGGCGATGGAGCGATGGAGCGATGGAGCTACTCATCGAGGTCAAGGACAGCAGCTGTGTCAATAGATCATTTTTGGTGGATCTGAGTTAAGCTATTAGAGTCACCAAAGTTATTTTGTTGAAATATCATGACATTGAAGAAAAGGTAAAAAAAAATGCAGACCGTTGCCATGGCAACGGCCATGGTGACGTCATAAATTGGGATTAGCTGTCATTTTCTTTCACCAGCATGTGCAGCACACGGGCCAACATGTGATATTTTTTTGATAAATATTTTCAAAGGTGGGACAAATATCTGTCTAATTCCGAGAGTGATTGAAGATTAAATAGGTATTTCATTATTATTTATTCTGAAATATTCCCAAATACGTCATATTTTGGAAATTTGATTTAAAATGCAGTTCGGATATTAATAGTTATTCCAATTAACTCTTGTCACTTTCGGTTATTGATTGAACAAATGTATTTCTTTGGAAATATATATCTGTTATTTTGTCACGGTTATTGAATCTCCTGCACATTCATCGGACATGAGCTACCCCATCATGCTGTGATGGATGCCGACGTTGATAATTGGATTACTTCCCTTGACATATGGATATCGCCATCAGGGGCGCTAACATATATTCGCAGCCAATGAAATGATCGATGGCCACCAAGATGGCGGCGCCCAGTATGCAGTATGGGTAGATTTCGGAGGCGATTTCTCGATCGCTACCGTTTGTGAAGGACTTAATGTGCCTTTTCAACATGGTTATCGCCGAGAATGTAGTTTAGACTGCCTTTTATAGACGCAGAAGTAGGCGTTTGAGCATTTGGATGAATATCACAATCAGTCAGATGTACGTTGTTGTTGTTGTGGCCGATGATTTTCAAGATGGCTGTCCTAATCACGCATGATGATGATAGTCCAAGAATCGGAAAAGGGATTATTGCCAGTCCAAATTACAGAGCCTACCCTCCAAACATATAGCCTTCGGGTAAGTTTCAAAAAACTTTTTAGAAAAAAAATATGTAAAAAATTATATCTGTTTGAGAGAATTCGAGGTAATAAAAAAAAATATATTTTCAATAATATGAAATAAATAAAATTTAAAGTAGGCCGACCATCGAATTACCAAAGCAATAGAGGCCTACTTTAAATTATATTTATTACATAATATGAAATAAATAAAATTTAAAGTAGGCCGACCATCGAATTACCAAAGCAATACAGGCCTACTTTAAATTATATTTATTACATATTACAGGTGATGCTATATTTATTTCATATTTTAAGCTAAAACAAATCAGACTGATTAGTAAAAATATACAATTTTAGGTAACACCTATACAGAGTCAGACTTACAAATGTAGCTTATATGACACTGAGCATGACTCTACAAACAGCTACCTCTCGGCTGACATCATATACGGTACCATAAGATTTTACCTGTATTATTTGGGACCCTGGGCAGACTAGATGATAACCAGTGGTCTAGCTGGCACTGCACTGATTGGTTAAATTCGAGCCTCCATTAAATGCACTGGGATTGGTTTCTCTGTGTTCAGAGCGGAGACATTCTCCTTATGTCAGATTTGCTCCAAGCTGTCAGTGCACTTTGACCTTAGGTATGCAATCTGATGTACGAGAATGAAGCGAGGATAGCCCGGTGATATCATATTGTACATGTTGGTGCTGATATAGTCAGGCTGTTGTCCACACACACTTTCATGGAGAGAAACCACACCTGTTGAAAGAACCTGGTACACAGGCCCATCCAGTAAGAGTCAGACGAAGAGGTTATCACAACTGGCACTGTTCTATATGTCTTGCAATGTCTCTGCACATTGTCCTTTGGATGTCATCCAAATTTTAATAGAATTAATCAGTTTCAGCAATGACATTATTTTAAAAATGGCACCATGTGTGTCTTTCGATGGTATGGTGGCCTGAACACCATACGTATGCTATAAGTGTTGACAACAGCCTCTAATGATAAGAAATTCAGACATACTGACAAACCCACCATTTTATATGCCCATCAAAGTAAGAGGTTGTATACTACAATCACAATTTCTGGCTGTCTTGTTCATCTATTAGCTTTTATTAGTTGAGATATCTCCAGTTTCAGGTAATCAGGGAAGTGATGTTATGGTGAATGGTAATGGGTTGCATGCCAAGAGGTTCCTCAAACTTGATTTGACGGTGTTTAAGGAGAACCACATTCTAATTAAAATTAAATCCTATCTGCTCCCTCATTTGGATATGTACATAGCGACATATACGATTGGGGAGCATTGAGAAGATATTAATTTATCAAGACTGGGAGAACCAAATCTGCGTAACCTAAAAAAACAACTTAAAGGTTATACCAAATGACTCTATACTGCTTTGCATTAAAACATACCCGGTAGTGTTCCAAACAACAAATTAGTATTTTTTTCTTGAATAATGTCGTCGAAGTGGGTTTTAGCACACGAATTGCACACATGTGGGAGAAAACGTATTGGAGCCATGACCTCCGGTGCATGACGTCACAACCTGATTACGATTGCACCGTAAACGTCATAGTCTATGACGTCGGGCGTTGTTACGAAAGATTTACCCAACTGTGGGAGTTCTAGCGTGATGTCGCTGACTTTTTGACGTCACAACAGGCATTTGGCCGAGATCGTAATCAGGTTGTGACGTCACAGGTCAAGCGATCACAGCTTTCGCCGTTTTGAAAGGGGCGTGAAATTGTCGCACTTTACTGCTGCTATTTCCAACCTTGGGCAGTTTGAAAACATACAAAAATGTAAAACAAGTCTATATAATCACCTCTACAACAATTTAGCACAAAAAAGTAGCAGATTTTGAGACCATTTTGTATAACCTTTAACACAAAAAATATGGTATTTTAAATGAGTTACCATGGAATAAATTACATCACACCTCTGATTTAGGGATTGGTAACACACTTTGAGTGTACCTTATCAATGGGGCAACGAGCAACCCTATTCATTTTGAGGTGAAAGGTCCAGGTGGCTGTGTCCGAAAATCAGTACATCATTAAAAATTGTTATGTTTACATATGTTGATTGCTATGACGAAGAAGGAGCCTAATGATTTTTACTCATCAGCCAATTCTGATCTATTATTGTAAACTATATGACACTGAGCATGATTCAGTTTCTTCCAGATAATGTACAAAAATTGACATTGACAAGTCGTGTGTGCATGCCAAAGTAATAATAGTAGATATGGTTCTTCATTTTGGTTTCAGCTGTGTATCAGAAATTGGTTATACATTTAACACATGACAGTGTGACTAACGTCAGAAGACCTACGAAGTAGGAATTAAGAGGTTTATAGGTGACCTAAGTAGGTCAAATTTTCACCAGAAGTAGGTCAGAACTTGCTGGTAACAGTCCCCTAATGCATGTTCATGCCAAAAATCAAGGTTCTAATGTCAACGGTTCTCCTTATTTTGCCCGAGAAAGGATTCGGGTTGACTAACTCACTGACTGACTGACTCACTCATTACCGGACAATTTGCAAATGAGAGCCTACGTCGTAGGAATAGAATCGAAAGAACCAAGAACCAAGATTTTGAAGAGTTCAGGGATGTGTATTGTGTACCTCGAACATTGATATTCAATTCGCTGTGTGCTGTCTGCGATTTCTTGAATTCCTGGAAATACAGTGGTACAAACGTTTGGTTATATACTTTACCCATGGGAAATAAAAAAGCCTATTCATTCTGAGGTGAAACGGCAACTGTTACATTTAACATCTAGAGGGTTGGAGGAGAGAAAGCATTCAGAAAGTGTTGTTTCACCACTTTTAAGTGTTGGATGCAACAGCTTAAAATGTTGTATTTAACACTATGTCAATGCATAAATAAAATGGAGAAGTATTCTATTTAGAATATTCTACAGAGAAAATATTGCTACTGATTTTACAGTGAAGTTAGTATTACCACCGAATGAGGATGTGATATTTTATTTTATTTTATCAATTTAATTTTATTCCAGCCTGAAGAGACCCAAAGGAGTGAAATTCATTTATATCAGGCAAATACATGTTTTGTTGATTGAAAGTAAAATGACCAAATAAAAGATAGGACGTCCTTAGAATGACATCTAACCATGACTGTGACGGAATTACTTTTTGGTTAAATAATTTCGTGGACTTCATCTTGATGAACCGAAAGGCTTGTTAAAAATTCATTCTTGAAATACCGGTACTCCCTAAAAAATTTGAGTGAACTGTTCCACTCAAGTTTGGGTGAAATGTACCTGTTCACTCAGACTTGAGTTACTTTTCACTCAACTTGAGTGGGATCAATTTCCACTCCTACGCTTGAGTGAATGGCACTCAAGTTGAGTGCATTTAACTCAAGTTGAGTGGAAAGTAAGTTGTGAAAATCTCACTCAAGTATTGAGTGGGATCAATTTCCACGCTTACTTGAGTGAAATTTCACTCTACTTTTTTTGGAGAGTACTTTAGTGCAGATTCATGGGAGATATAACTTTAATCAAGTAGGATATATTTCAAGAATGTTAAGAAACTGATTGATGTTCTACAAATTGTTTTTGTATACGCTACCTTGCAGAGCAGCCAAGACTATTATTCACTGTCTACAGTCATGACAGGGTAGGCCTAATGTTTTTGTGACTGCATTTCCCCTTCAGGCACTTTCCCCTGTGGATATTTCCGTCTTCCCATATATTTTCGTACTATGACTGTGCAAATATGTAATAATGTGTAAATATTGACAACAATTTGGATATTTTTTTTCTTGTTTTCAATTAGCTTTTTAGGCATTATTAAAAATTTTGTAACAAAGTAAAAAAAAACTAATTTAATGATCATATTTCTATTTGTATTACTTCCAATTAATGACTGAGAATATTTCTTGGTTTCAAATGAAGACAAAATAGACATTGTTGGATATTTTGTGGCAAATATAATAATATTCAGTTCTTAAAATGTAATCACCAATTTAAATAATTACTTGAATCAGCGCATAAATTTGTTGCTTAATTTTTTTTTTGTCAAACTTTTATTCTGTATTCCTGTTACACTTGACACCCCCAAGGTGGAGTGGAGGAGTGGGGCTTATTAAAGTAATTTCTATCCCTATGTAAAAGCTATTGTTTACTTATTTTCATCCCAAGTTAGCTAGCTAAATAATATATAGCCCTCAAGAGTATGAGGGCTATACGTCGGCCCCAGTCACCTCCAGCGAGGGTTTTAGATAATTTTATTACGAATCACCCACCTCTGAACCTGCCGTACATCTAAACTCTATCCCCTCCTGCGCACTATTTCAAAATCTTGCACACTATTGTGAAATAGTAACGAATATATCGCCGTCTGAATTTTCCAGTCGGAAACTTCTAGCTCTCTGCGCGCGCCATGTTGGTGACGTCACTCTATACGGTTAACATGGCGCGTTTAAAGTGGAAGTCGTCTGGGAAATTCAGACGGCGATATATTCGTTACTATTTCACAATAGTGTGCAAGATTTTGAAATAGTGCGCAGGAGGGGATAGAGATTAGATGTACGGCAGGTTCAGAGGTGGGTGATTCGTAATAAAATTATCTAAAACCCTCGCTGGAGGTGACTGGGGCCGACGTATAGCCCTCATACTCTTGAGGGCTATATATTATTTAGCTAAAGTTAGCCTGCTGTTTGAGTAGAATCAATCAGTGCTTGACGCAAGGAAATTCATTGTTCACTTTATCTTTGAAACTACTGATTAAAATACCATTTAACCATGCATCCTTGCACCTTTATTGATAGCTAAATAATATATAGCCCTCACGAGTATACTCGTCAATACTTTATTGATAGAAATAAGAAGAAAGAAAGCTTCAATTTCTTTTTGTTAAGGATGTCCGCTGGTGGTAAATCAAAGTAATTAACTTTTTGAATAATGTGTGTTGTTGCATTCATAATTGTGTAATATGATGAAAAACAAAGAAAAAAATATAGGTCGGTGTGCATTTTCTAGCTGTAGGCAACGTTAAGTGGACTGACCCATGCTCAATTTGATAACACAGAAAGCATAGGGAATAGCCCTAGTTTTGAAGCATATTCATGAAAAATTCATATAAATAGTATTTAACTTTTTCTTATATTCTAACTCGTCGCAGATAATCACAATGTCTATCAAAATTGAGCAAATTGGATGGATGTTGGTGTGCAAAATTCTCAGCTAGAAGGCTTTTAAAGGAAATCCCCATCTCTTAACCTAGGGAAGGGAGATAACCCAATAGAAAAACCGGCAAAATGGCTGCCAAAGTCAAAAACCACCAGAGGACATCCTTAATAGTTCAACTTTGTTTGTTGCACGTTACATTTGTACGAATTTGAAAGGAAGCCGAAGGGAAATATCCGCTTTGAGATTCTGTTTTCGGCGGAGCTGAACGTGAAATGAATTACGTTGTTACATGACTGAGGTACTTGTGTAAATGTTATTAGCCCTTGGAACAAACCAAAACACAATTTATCACTAGAAATGCAACAAAAAAGCGAACACTTGCGTGTGGCGGAACGTAACGAATTCAAGGGCCGTAACTCATGAACGTTTCTTTGTAGTCATGGTTGCGCCCGGGTGTGCTTCGGTGACAACAACAACGCTTTTGCTCTTCCTACGTTTTAAGACAATACAAAATATGCGATGCGAAGCGGGGGGGGGGGGGGACATATTAATGTTCACAGAATAAAGTGAAAATAAATAGAATCATTCTGTCCTATTTTGGCTTGTCAAACTATCGTTTGATCGAGATGAGAAATATGTCCGCTTCGATTTCGGACATGCGCAATGCGAATTCGATGACTTTTACGCTGATTTCTTTAAATAAACCCCAGACTAAAGCCGGCTGCGAAGGTCGGCGTTTGAAAATTCGAAAGACACTTGCAGAAGGAGAAAATATCACAGGTGTAAACATGAATGCAAATATTTATTTTCTCGTTTCACCGAGACGAGAAACATGTCAGCCTCCAGTCGATGACGTTTACGTTGACAACGCGTCGAACGACAGGCTCCGCCCACATTGAGGATAAAGGTGGGTTCGTCAGTATGTTTGAATTGTTGTTGTTGTTGTTGTTGTCTGGATTTCTTACCAATAAGCCCGACCTAAGGCCGGCTTCGCCGGCCTATTAGGTCGGCCTATAAAAATAATATTTCTCTTTTTCTTTTTTAATAATAATAATAATAACTTTATTTATTCTGGGTGGCTTAATTAGCCCAAGGCTAGTCTTCATTAAGGCCCAGAAATAAGTTAGTAAAATAGTTAGTGTATGTATATAAAAAAATAGTATATATATTGACACATGTAAGAATACCCAAACATGGATTTATATTGTAACTAAATAAAAATGCATGTACTATCACAGTTGGTATAAAACAAAGTGCAGTTTACAAAGTATTTCCATGTATCGTATCTAAACTATTTGATTTTAAGGGCTGGCGTTTAAAAGATACAAGTAGGTACAAACTTTGAACATCAATATAGCCTTGTGATAGGTAATTCGTTGTTTTACTGGTATCCAGTGTAATTCATTAAAAACTTCAGCAGTAGTAAACCCTGGACATACCACTGGGCATTTATACAAATAATATTAAAATATATCCCATAATATTAAATACAGCGGGAAATACGACTTTCTAGCAGACGATTGGAATCTCATTGTCACTGCCAACATTTGATATGAATTGAAGTGGATCTGTTGATAGGACTTGATATTAATCACAAATTTTATTATCAGACCAGTGATTTGGCATCTTCTGAGAATGTTAGTGCAAAATTTAATGGCCACATTTTTCTAGCTCTTGTCATGGCATATTACAGTGTGGTTTTTCGCGGTGTGCCCTATATGTGCAGCGCTGTAATCACAGTAATTATTAGAAGCTTGGATTGTTAAGAGTTAGTATTTCAGCTTTAAGCCCTTTTGTGTATAGTGCTCAAAATGCTGAACAGCGAAGCAAATAATATTTGTATGTATGATTTTATTCACAGCCAGAAAAGCCAGAGGGTGATGGTCATGACGATGAGGATATCTCAGATGCTGCATGTCCTAAGGTTGAACATGTCGAAGGTGAGCAGTTGGTGGATCCACATTCATGAGCCATTCATGAGCTTTTACTCAAGGGAAGATATTTTCGCATAAGAATTACATATCCTATTACTCCATGTGAATCTCAGGAAGTAGATAAATTTATCATTCACTTAATTGCTGAAATTCTGGAGAAGAATGATACAGATGAAGCAAGTCTCTCATGCCATGAGCTAGCCTTATAAGACGTCAAGTAGTTGTTGTTGTTGTTTAAGCCTTGACGTCTTATGTCGGTAGCTGAAAGTGAAAAGGAAAAAAACAAACGTTCACAAAAATACGTACTTTCAAACCTCGTACGCTCCCCTGAATATGTCCTTTTCGTTCTATGATCACCTAAGTTTGGGTGAATGGTGTCATTGAGGTGTTTATATGCCTTGTGCAAAGCACATGGACAGAAACATTTTCTCAAATATTTCTACGGCTTGTTCGATTCTCAACAGCCGCCATACTTGTGTAATGCGCATGCGTCGAACAAAACAACATCCGTTTGCAAAACGCACATGGCTAGTTAGGCCACGCCCACCATGCACGTGGTCACAACTGAACAAGAATCCCCGTTCTCATTCCCCGGTAACATCATGGAGGAAACACTTCGTTCTGCCATACGTAAAAAAGGAAAATATTATTACTGTACCTCATCTGTTAACTTATAAGTGGGAAAAATGCATAACAGTCACTTTTCCCATAACCTATTGGCAATAAAGCTACCATGTTTTTCCTCTCCATTAAAGTAACTAATACTCGTCTTTGCATTTCTTTTAATGCGTAGGGGATTTTTACCCGCGATTCTTTTATCCTACGTATGGCGGAACGAAGTGTTTCCTCCATGATGTTACCGGGGAATGAGAACGGGGATTCTTGTTCAGTTGTGACCACGTGCATGGTGGGCGTGGCCTAACTAGCCATGTGCGTTTTGCAAACGGATGTTGTTTTGTTCGACGCATGCGCATTACACAAGTATGGCGGCTGTTGAGAATCGAACAAGCCGTAGAAATATTTGAGAAAATGTTTCTGTCCATGTGCTTTGCACAAGGCATATAAACACCTCAATGACACCATTCACCCAAACTTAGGTGATCATAGAACGAAAAGGACATATTCAGGGGAGCGTACGAGGTTTGAAAGTACGTATTTTTGTGAACGTTTGTTTTTTTCCTTTTCACTTTCAGCTACCGACATAAGACGTCAAGGCTTAAACAACAACAACAACTACTTGACGTCTTATAAGGCTAGCCATGAGCATGGTATGTAATGGGTTTTGTGATTGCATGTATGGGCCTTAAATTTTTGAGGCTATTCTTTGTTATATGCCAGGGCTCAAATTAGGAAATTTCACTTTCTTGTGGTTAGGAAAATTTTGGATGTCAAATATTGCATGACCTGCTATAATTTAGAATGACGATGATGCAAGAAATTAGCCATGAAGGAACTGTAAATATTAGAACAATTAATAGTAAATACATTATTTAATGATCAAAGACATAAAAACAGCTGGTAATGTGTTTGGCATCAGACTCATCATCATTAAACCTTCTTTCATTCTGCAACCATTCTGCATAATCCTTTTGCATAAGAACCGATTGACTATATAGCCATGAATGAACTATCAGTTATCTAGGGTCAATTTCACATAGCCTTTTTTTGAGGGTACATAGATTTTTCAAATTTTGGGGACTGTAATGATAATTTATCACTCAATTTTATATAATAGGTTTGCAAGAATTAGGTCTAGCCAGTCGGTCAATCTCTGTAGATGGAACAACATCTGAAGTTGGTAAGTTTCTGTGCTTCGATTGGTCAACATCATGAATCTTTTGAAGATTTTAATATGAATAGATTGATAATGACCATGCATAACATTTTAATCTGTCTCACACTCTTTGCCTGTCCGCAAGCATGGAGATACCTCAGAATCGAGAGGCTAAGGACCATATTTGAAGTCTGAGGTTATTTTTAATACCAATAGTTCCCAGACCTTCAAGTGCCTCCTATACTTCCTATATTTTCCTATAGTTTTGAGTCATTCCTATATTTTCCTCAAAACCTCCTATATTTCCTATATTTTGACTTTTTCTCATGAAAACTTTCATCAATGCTCTGTAATGAGTCAAACTGACATGAAAAAATACATTTCAGAAAAAAAAATCCGCCTCCCTTCGCTCGGCAAATATAAATGCATTTCAATCACTCTATTCTGAATCAAACAACAGAACAGGTCACCTGAAACACCACCACTATGACCACATTCAGTGAACATGGTGAAAGTAATTTTATTAAACACCAGAGAACTACCAAGTTTGGAACACACAGTGTAGTACATACCTGTCTTACACTCCTTTATTTCCTATATTTTCCTATATTTTATTCAGAAAATTCCTATATTTCTCCTATATTTTTGAAAATTTCCTCCTATATTTTCACTGTGAGCCACTTGCAGGCCTGAGTTCCAGGAAAATGGCACTTCGTAACTGGGAGGTCAGGGGTTGATGTGGGCGGAGTCTTACCTAAGCAATGCAACTTCATTACTCGCTCGCTTGGCATTAAAAGGATTGATGAAGGATGGATTGCCAGATGTTACAATTGTTTTTTTAACGTGATCACATAAATTTCTAAAATTGACTAGTAAGTTGAAATGGCATCATTGCTCTCTATATACATGATATACAGAAAGCGTTCATGAGTTTGGTTTACACTCCTGCATTAATATCAGGAGAGCAATTTACAGCACCCCTGCCATGTCTGCTGTTTTGAAAAAAATGAAAGACTGTTAAGTTGAGTATCATCTCAAATTCCACATGAATATTACATTAATCAGCAATATGTTTGTTCACATTTAATGCACCAGTTTCATTTTATTTCATTTCAGATTTCGAAAATCCTTGTCCTCAACATGGATGTACACTTGTATCTAGAGACAGTCCTCGAGATGGGCGTACACCTGTATCCACTGCTGGTCCCCACGTTGGACGTACACCTGTATCTACTGTTGGTCCCCACGATGGACGTACATCTGTATCTACTGCTGGCCCCCACGATGGACGTACACCTGTATCTACTGCTGGTCCCCACGATGGACGTACACCTGTATCTACTGCTGGTCCCCACGATGGACGTACAACTGTATTTACTGCTGGTCCCCACGTTGGACGTACACCTGTATCTACTGCTGGTCCCCACGATGGACGTACACCTGTATCTACTGCTGGTCCCCACGATGGACGTACAACTGTATCTACTGCTGGTCCCCACGTTGGACGTACACCTGTATCTACTGCTGGTCCCCACGATGGACGTACACCTGTATCTACTGCTGGTCCCCATGATGGGCGTACACCTGTATCTACTGCTGGTCCCCACGATGGACGTACAACTGTATCTTCCGCTGGTCCCCACGTTGGACATACACCTGTATCTACTGCTGGTCCCCACGATGGACGTACACCTGTATCTACTGCTGGTCCCCACGATGGACGTACACCTGTATCTACTGCTG
Organism: Hanleya hanleyi; assembly: GCA_036873755.1. Classification (NCBI taxonomy): domain Eukaryota; kingdom Metazoa; phylum Mollusca; class Polyplacophora; order Lepidopleurida; family Hanleyidae; genus Hanleya; species Hanleya hanleyi. The sequence continues at coordinate 11,814 of JAVTVY010034037.1, forward strand.
GTCCCCACGATGGACATACACCTGTATCTACTGCTGGTCCCCACGATGGACATACACCTGTATCTACTGCTGGTCCCCAAGATGGACATACACATATGTATCTACTGCTGGTCCTCAAGATGGGCGTACACCTGTATCAACTGCCATGACTGCTGATCCTCAAGATGGACATATAGATGTGCCTTCTGTTACAGAGCCAAAACCCACTACCTCCACAACTGGACCAGCCAGATGTCAAACATCCCATGGGCATGCTCTGGAGTATGTTTTGGGGGTCACAGATTTGCTTCTGAAATGTGATACTTGCTGGCTCAAAGCTAAGGGTGAAGAGAGTCAGAAGTTAGAGCTAAATTAAGTCAGAAATATGAAGAGTATCTTGATTTTCTTAAACCGCAAGTTTTGAGAACTCATCGAGAACTTTCATCTGCCATTACATCTTGTGAAAACGAGTACTTTAATGTCCATCATGTTTATCCAAGTAGTCGCAATATGGACCGCAAGTTAGCTTTAATGTATAGAAAGAAAAAGTTTGCTGAAGCCTTATTGAGGGAGTGGGGGTGGTTTTTTTAAGATGAGTACTGTTGGTTCGATCATCATCAAGGATGATGGCATCTATTTAATAGAGATTTTCCGCTGTATCTGAGTTTTCATTCAGCAAACATCAGGTGTGGTTTCAATGTGATCTTAAAAGAGATCTATTTATTGTTTAGTTCAAATCAAAGGTCGAATCAAAATGAATAGCTTTTCTAGAATATATCTTGAGGTATTATTCTTCACCAAACTTCTCAAAACTTCACAGATTGTCCACAGGGGCTCGTTACCATTGTTAATCGAGTTGATTACAGGGGGGTCGAGTATTCCCTACCTCGACCCCTCCCCCTGTAATGAACCTAATTAACCAATTAACAACGGTGACGAGCCCCTGTAAGATTGTCTGCCAATATAATGCCAAAGAAGTCAATTATTATCCCACATCAGGACCCCATAATCAGGGGATATAGAATTGCTGCCTGTGTGTGTGATCATTACAAGTACATAACATAAAGGTCACAGTACCCTGGAACTGAATGTATCGTTGTGTAGAACGACTTTAATACCCTAGGCACACCAAACTTGCAGTGTACATCATGACTCAGAACTCTATTGATTCTGGACCCGATTGGGTGGAAAGTTTGGCTGCCATATTGAATTTATGTGAAACCATTAAATTTGTGTATCTCGGATATTATTTCACTGTTCAGTGTAAAACTTTGTATAGATCATCGATACATCGAACCAGTTTCCCTGATTGGTGGAAACCTTGGTGCCCATCGTTAATTTATGCAAAATCTTTAATGATGTGTATCTCTGATACCATTCAAATGTTCTATATGAAAGGTATACAGCATCAATGTATCAATTGACTTGCAATGAAGAACCAATTTCTCTGAGTGGCGGGAAGAATGGGCGGCCATCTTTAATTTATGTAGAATCCTTAATAATAATTATCTCTGACACCGTTCAAGTGCTCGATGTAAAATTTGGTGTACATCATCGATGCATCAAGAGACTTGCGATGAATGACAGAACTGGTTTCTCTGATTGGGTGGAAATCTTGGCAACCATTTTTAATCTATGCAAAATCACGAATGATCTATATCTGATACAGTTTTAGTGCTTCATATGAAACTATAATACATCGATACATCGAGAAACTGGCAAATAATGACAACCCGTTTCTCTGATTAGGTGGAAAACTTGATTGCCATCTTCAATTTATGCAAATCTACATATATACCTCTGGTACTGTTCAAGTGTTTGATGCAAGACTTTTTGTACATCATCAATACAGATACAGAGACTAAAAACGAATGACAGAACCATTTTCTCTGATTGGATGGAAACCTAGGCAGTCATTTTTAATTTATGTAAAACCATTGATGATCTATATATCTTTTATACTGTTCAGGTCTTTGTATACATCACGAGAGGAGTTCTGACTGCCAGTCTCCCTGATTGGATGGAAATCTTAGGGGCCATTTCTTATTGCAAAATTTTTGATAATGTGTATATGTGACTGCTTGTTGTTCCTGATGTCTTCAAAGTCGTATGGTTCAAATTGAATACATTATAAATGGCTGGTGCCTGAAGCTGAAGGGTTTTCAGATGCACAGCTTCGTATTAGGTCAAGGTTATTTATTGCCCTTCAAGGTGCCAAGATAATTCTGAACCAACCAATCTTCACAAAATTCATCAGCTGTCTGGCTCATTTGATTCTGAAGTTCAAAGCATATTTACTATAGGTGAAAAGTCAACGTGAAATACACCCAAAACTTACAATCTAGCTCATAATAGCCCTTCTTGATTTCTGGATTCAGGAGTTGGCCTACTTGCGATTCCAAAGAATCCAATGGATTTGTGTTTTGAGAAGACCCTTGTGCATGTTGGGCACATTTATTCCTTGAGACATTTTTCTCAGTCTTATTACTGGATGAACCTAATAATAATAATGTTTCCAACACCAAGTGAAAATTCCAATTCCAGGTCTCTCACCAGAGCACAGTAAAACACAGGTTTTACTCACCCCCAATCTTCCTTAGAATGTATAACACAAATACAGCCCCAAATTTGGTTTCTTGTCATGCAAAATGTGTAGTTTGAAGCACAAAAATTATCACTTTCATTGTCAAATCTACGAAGCAAATTTCAGGTGAAATATACTACAAAATACAATGTTAAATATATAGAAAGATGTCTCAACACTTCATTGAGGTCTGACGAGCAGTTAAAATGGCTTAGTATAAAAAACAACGTACAATTTTCATTTCAAGTCCAACCACCTGTCTGACTGCAATTTGTAAACACAACATCCCATACATGTGAGGAGGTCATATCAATCTCTATGTGTGAAGAACTACTTTTCTCTGAGGTGGTGAAGTTTCATATTAAAGGTGTAATAATACATCACTTTTTTACTCCATGAAAAAAAGAAAATGGCAGAGGTCAATGGTACTTTCTTCACAATTGTTGGGATTGTATTTGCAAATTGCAGTCATGAGAGGAGGTTTTTACAATTTTTACAATGAAAATTGTAATTTATTTGTTTACATTAAGTCATTTTAACTGCTCGTCGGACCTCAATGAAGTGTTGAGACATCTTTCTATATATTCAAAGGAAGATTGGGGGTAAGTAAAACACTGTGTTCGGATGAGAGACCTGGAATTGAGATTTTTCACTTGGTGTTGGAAACCGGACCTCCCCCTCCCCCTTAACCTGTATGTAATATATCATTGGAGGAGGTTGTGTCCATTGTAAGACGGACACCCAGCGAGGAATATGGGAGCTCATTAAACTTGGTGTATAATTTGCATGACATTAACTATGACACTACCGGGTAGCAATGAAAAAAAAGTAATCCAGTCTTGACCATTCAAAACTTTCCTGTTGTCTTAAGTTCAGGTGATGGAACATTGAATCTGCCTCTTATAATCCGTCCATTATATTGTATTGAAGGTACATGTATAACTGTTTCTATAAGTGGTCAAGGTTGGTGTTATGACATATGTTGCAGGTATAATAAAATTTGAAATTACACAGACTCTTGTCTTTTTGTCATTGATGACCTAAGATAGAATAATAGGTCTGTCACAAAGACATTCAGGTCTGAACAAACTTTGACC
>JAVTVY010034038.1:0-14537 GCA_036873755.1 Hanleya hanleyi
AGAATCATAAATCTGCAAGCAGTATGCTCAGTTTTATTTCCGGGAAAACGCTCAGAACGCATCTCCGACGATCTAGGACACCGGAGCTTCCGGGGCCTAGGCGGCCCCTGGACCCTCGCCTGTTGGGCTGTGAGGATTTCCTTGTTTTACTTTGTGTGGCCGATCGTATCGGTCCGCATATTGGTTTCCCTTCCAAGAACTAAAAGTCATCGTTTTGCATGTTTTTAATAAAACCAGAAAGTCAAATGTATGCAGGTATGAGGTGCGATGTTTTTAATATCGATGCGTGCTTGAAATTGCGAAAAAATCGTGAAAATAGAATCATAAATCTGCAAGCAGTATGACCAGTTTTATTTCCGGGGAAACGCTCAGAACGCATCTCCGGCGATCTAGGACCCCGGAGCTTCCGGGGCCTAGGCGGCCTTTAGACCCTCTGCCCTCACCTGTTGGGCTGTGATAGTGCAACCCCCCCCCACCCCCACCCACTTTCAGTTACGTTCCGACGCCGCTGTTCTAACACAGCTAGGACACTCTTCTCCAGATATCTCCAGAGGTAGGACACCCTTCACTCAATAAAAGATAGGAAACGGGACACGTATCCCCGGACACTCTTAGCCACCACACCGGAGTGAGGAGTTAATGATAATAATCGTGATCAAAGGGGTTTTCCATGGTTGAATATTAACCATCTCCCAGTCGACAAGATTATCATTCACACAACGAGTCAATAGTCATATACTGAATTTATCAGTCGAAAAAATGCATTTGGCGGATGTCGAAAATATGCTGTCAAAATGCGCCAGAACGCGCCATATGGCATCTAAATTTTCAAAAAAAATCCGGGGGAGGGGGGGGGGCATGCCCCCGGACCCCGTAGCGGAGCTTCGCGCCTGCGGCGCTCGCATTAGAAGTTCCGCAATATTCTCTACCGAACCTCCCCGTTGCCAAACCAGCCTACGGGCTTGCAGTGCAGTTATAACTATCTTATGGATGGCGTTCAGGTTAATTCTTCTCGGTTCTCTATATTTCGGTCCCTTCATCAGGCGTGCGTTAGGTCCTTATCATTCACTATATAAAGTTCGACGATTCACAATCACAACTATAGCCTCCAGACATGTATAAGTTCCAGTCAAACTCCTTGACAGCATTAGACTAATTGAAAAGCAAGGGGGTTATGTAAACTTAAAATAGGTACAGTGTTGAGCACCTCTGGATCATTTAGGATTCGTGGTAAAATAATTAAAGCATACTAGGATGTGAGTGGGGTAGAATAGTGGAAACCTTGCCACAGTAGTGATGCGATTATTCTCGAATTCCTCTTCAAAAGATCTAGATATTCCCTTTGGTATTATTGTCCATACCACAGACAGATTATCAGGAGAAACAGATTCCAACTAAACAATAATGATATCGCGCTTCACACTAACAAAACGACCCGTAATCGATCTGTTGAACATATTTCAATGGTGTTGATATCTTGGTATAGCTTTGAACAAAATTATTACAAGAATGTAGAATAATAAATTGTTAACTTTATTTATTGCCTTATATGTTTTCTCTCCAGGATGCAAGCACGACGCTAAAGGGCTAAAAACGTTCTTTGAAGAGACCATGTATTATGAAGTTGAGCTCGAAGAGGATAAATCTAAAAAAGATGTACTGGGCAAGCTGAAGGAAGCTCGCAATAAACTGAACAACCGGAACAGGAAGTTCGATCTCTTCATTCTCGTCTTCATGTGTCATGGAAACAATGTAAATACTAGTTTATTACCTTTACTTTTCGCTGTGGCGTCCTCTCAAACTTATTGTTTCATACCAATCAGTTGAAGTCAAAAGTAAACATTTATGAGTAGATAACAGAAAATGTTTAGAAGCTCACATAACTCACTTCGGGAGAAGTGTGACATTCAGTATAGTCATCGTCCATAATGAATTTCCGCGTTTTATTGATATGAGGCTGGCCAAACCCCAAGCGGGCATGAATTAAAACTTTGTTTTAAAAACAAGCTGGTTGCTTGTAAGAAAAAAGCGGTCAACAGTTTCAAATGGTCCCGGAAAAACATCACGATGTTCAGTCCTATCGTCACTGATCAGTATATTCTTGTCCAAAAGTTGAATGGTTTCTAGATTATAATGTATCTCAGTCATACTGAATTAAGACTTGATATTTTAAGACAACCAGGATAATATGGAATGCAGCTACTAAATTAAAAAGTGGTGAAAATTATATTGCATTTACATCATTTATCAAAACACGGAGCGATTTTATAGAAAAAGAAACACAAGCTACCATTTGTTCGCACGACCCGACGTTCGTCCGTCCGTCAAAATGTGGTCTTGTCCGCTGCATATCTGCAGATCTATGAAGTCAGGCCTAACCAAACTTTGGTGAGAGTTTCCTATATGGCGAATGATGAAATTATGAGATTTTCAGATGGCTCTGATGATTTTATGATTTTTAATTATTTTTTATTATTTATTGGTGTCTCAGCTTGTGCCCCGTTATCTATACCCATCTGAAACCCTTGGTTGTATGTTTCATTGTGACTTTTGAAGGTTCCCCAATAGCAGAAAGTCTTGTGTTGCGGTCCATTCGAGATTCAGACCATCTGAGAATGATTATAGTTGAGATGGAACCTCGACGCTTTAAATTAATTCACAAAACTTGTTACTGCAGTCTCTGGTAGTTTAATTTTTCAGCAAGTGTACCTGTAAAGTTTCCGGCTATTGAGCAGATTCAGATGTGACAGGGGCAGTGGCATTTAATTCTTTTAGGCGGGCATTCAAGAATATCTTTTATTTGAAAACATACTTCTGTACTGCTTCCATATGGAAAACGTGATTCCCAGTTGGTTCTCAATTTGCACATTATTGTGATATAAGTCACGCTCGACATCCCCCCAACACCTAATTCTCATATATTCAGGAAGCTTACATGGACTTTTGGAAAATTTTCCTATCTACAGCTTCTCATCCTCATGGTGATACTAACCTACCTAAGGTATGATATGAAGTGTACATCGTTTTTTCACATGCCGAATCACCAACATTATATTCCTTCACAGTAATTATTAATAGGTTGATGACATTATTTTATTTCAGAAGTACAATATAAAATAACCGGCAGGGGTTCTCACATTACTTAACCCCGTTTGTTTGAATTTCGTGTCACCCTAAATGAAGGACATCATTTCCTTTAATTTTGCTCTAATATGATTGTAATCCACATCATATGATTTACCCTAAAGCTTTTGCACGATCCATATTTGTGTCCACACATTCAACTTAAACTATTAATGAAAACGGACTTCTTGAAGTTTGGGTGCACATTGTGTGCATATCATCATTCTTAATTGAATTGAGTTTCAGACCTTGTATTTCCTCGAACTGACAGATCATGCCATGTAGTTGTCAGTGTGGTGGTTTCATGTGCAGAGAGCTTTCCATGGCCTGCATGTCAGCACACCTATCACTGCTCTCGAGAGCATGTCCCCACCCCCGGGGCACCGAGCCCCACCCTCTATCTTCTAAAATAAACCTCGCTCGACTCTATCCCCTCATATATTCCAGGAGCTTAAACTACCCTCTGGGGTGTGTCTCCATCCACGGGCACCTCCTTTATCTTCAAAACTAACACTTACTCGATCCTCATATATTGCGTTTGAGCTTATGTGTCTAATATATCTTGACAGAAAGTTGTAGTTTGTGTGTAGCCTGCAATGTGGGTATAATTCTGCCACCCCTTTAATGAATTACAAACCGAAAAGGGTTCGCCGATGTCATGCAATAAATGTCACAACTAACCAATATTTGAAACTTTAGATGCATTTGTGAACTTTCACAATTTCAGTACCAAGCCAGATGTCAAGACTGTATAAAAACAAATCTTCAAAATTTCTTTTCTTTACTATTTTAGGCTATTACCAAGGATGGGCATATGTTGTGGGTGTCCCGACTGTGTCCCGATTTATTTTTACCATGCCTGGTACAACATGATGCTTTTATTTTTTGTCATCGAAAATGTTACCGTATATGGTCGAGTGGCTTACCGTAAAAAAAAATCGGAAGTTATTTACATTTGTGACAAAAGCATCATCTTTTGCATGCTGATTTGTGATTCTTCCAGGACCCACAAAATCTACGGCTGCAAGGTGAACTCTGCATGGGGTGGGTTTTATGTTGTAATTTGGAAGCGGGGAAGGAGTAAAATGTGTTGACCTAAACCAACCGCCTACCCTTTTTGTGCATTTCTGTTTCATATGCTGAACACTTTTATATGAAAAGTACATGACACTGATGTTCAGTAAATGTAACGTGACAATATTACAGATAGGCCAGCTTTGATGAATTCAAAATGGCCACCAACTTGGGAATTATTGTTGAAATTTTCATCAGTTTAACACAATCTTTTACCGAGATACATTAAACAGTCACCCATCTCTTATATTTTGCGATGTTAATACATCACACTCTAATTACTTCACTTTATCAGCTGGCATGACCTTTTAATGACTAATTAATGTTTTATTCACCACACACTCAGTTTAGGTACAGTGTATCGGTACATATAAACATTCAGGCAGACATCGTGAAATCTGTCAACACTGCCTAGAATATCTCTGCAGTCAACTACCCTGGTGTACCCTATATCCTACGGGCTATAGGGTACAGGGTGCACCATAGGTGCGTGCACATGCGTACGATGACGTAACTTCTGACCTCTGCGCTCAAAGAGCTCCAAGCTCAGACTCCAAGAGCTCCGAGATTCAAGAGCTCCGAGATCCAAGAGCTCCGCCCTACGGGAGCTACCACCACCACAGGGCGATGACGGGCGTCAACGCCCGGTGGTGGTGGTGTGTGGTGGTTGTGTGTGGTGGTGGTGGTGGTGGTGTCTGTACATATAGGGATTAACTAGTGTCCCTTATCAGTCCATATGTATTGGTCGACTAATCAAAATTTCGCTACCACCCGTACTGATGACGTCACCAATGACGTCGCAGATGACATGGAATTCACTCAAGTCGTGGTCTACACCAAGACAGCTTCAAGATGACACCAAGTCTTTCAGGACATGCTGCCGTTACAATATCCTGGCCTGCCCGACGACGCTTAGGCCAAAAGCGTTTCTAGCCGAAGATGAAACTTTCTCAAACGACGGCTTCTGATTGGACAAGAGCCTACTTGAATTGTAAACGAACCCAACGCGGCTCCCCCAGCGTGGGTATGATGTACTGGAAGGGCTAATAACATGACTGACCTGTTGTTTTCTCATCTGTCTACATCATGGCGCCAAGGCGTTCTGCTAGGCCATTATGACGTTAAGATAGAGCGTTAAGGTTTTAAAATAGGCATTGAGGCGTTGGTTCACCGCGACCCTAAGTTGACATAAACAAATTACATATGATCTCTGTGATGTCACTTCCGGATACGCTAAGGTAACTCTACCAGGTAACCAGAGCGAACATGGCCACCTCTCTTCAAACGCGCTTGTTTGCACCTACGAAACTCCCCTTTCTCTATTACTCCCAAGTGATCTATAAATAGAACCGAGTTTTCGAGAAAATTCTCCGAAAAATTAACCTTGATAGTTTCTGCTTTCTGTACTACTAAACTGGCTTAATGAAATTATATTTACGTGAGTGACAAAAGCGTGACTCGCTTGAATACAGAATATCGTCAAAGTAAGGTTCCTGAACTACTTTAACAAGCTGTGTACTCACCAGATGTAATTAAGAGTTCAAAATAGTAACATTTTTCAGACTGTCTGGCGAAAAATAGAAAACGAGTTCGACTTCATCTCTCTATAAAATTGCTGCGGTTACTGTATGTATGCTTAGAGTTGAATTTGGACACAGGTCATTTTACCCATGAATTTGCATCTGCTCCCACTTCTGCCTTCTGACACAAATGTATCTGTTTTCAGATACATGTATGAATGCACATGGTGTCCGAAATTGATTGTGTTCGGTGTATTGTCTGTCAATCAAACACCTCCGAAGTCGTACCGTACTATAGAACGCAGCAATTTGGGTGTGCGTGGGGTGTGTTTGAGGGGCCATCCGCGGTTCGAATGCGCCGTGTGAGGTTTCAAAGTGAAGCTCTCATTTTGGGGGTTTGAAAGAAGGTGTTTGGGGTAGAGATGGACCATCCGTGGTCCGAATGCGTCGTGTGAGGTGTCATCTTGTAGCAACGCCCGCCAACGCCAAGCTTAACGCTTCAACGCCCTGGTAAAATAGCTCAGAAGCTCAGATTTTCTAGATATTCCGTGGAATTGCCACTAATTCATCGAAACGCAGTGACGACCGTCAACGCCCGTTGTTACGCCTTAACGCCCTATCTGTACGCCTTAACGCCCGTCTCAACGCCTTAACGCCCGTCTCCAGGCCTTAACGCCTTTTCCTAACGCCTTAGCGCTCTATCTAACGCTCTAACGCACATATACCAGTCAATCGGCGGGCTGGAGAAGTAACCAATCAGTGCCGCCTTAAGGGCATTCACGGCGTACACACCGCGACATGTAAAAACATGTAACATAATGTAGCACTATATTTGACTCATTATCGCCATCATAATCAACGTTGGTCAGGATGGCCCAGTGGTCTAAGGCGCCACATATGTGGGACGTGGGTCCGACACACACCTTCTTCGTTATTCTTCGCCATGTTGTAAAACCATTGCACAAATATAGCACTATATATGAGTCATTATGACCACGATAACCAGCGTTGGTCAGAATGGCCGAGTGGTCTAAGGAGCCAGTCTCAAGGAAATGGTCTTCCCCGGGGTATGGGTATACTGGTCTGCACATGCGGGCGTGGGTTCGAATCCCACTCCTTACACGCACCATTTTACTGGTCACACGGAGTCATAGAAATGAGAATGTTGTTGTTGTTGTTGTTGAAATAGTGTTGTTTCTCAATTTCGGGTAAGTAAAAGTCAAGGGAAGTCATCCAGTTTAGTAGTACAGAAATCAAAAACTATCAGGGTTTCTGGGAATTTTCTGGAAAACCCCTGTCCTATTTATAGATCACTTGGGGTAGTAGAGAAAGGGGGGTTTCAGAGGTGCAAACAAGCGTTTGGGGAGAGGTGGCCATGTTCGCTCTGGCTACCTCGTAGAGTTACCTCAGCGTATCCGGAAGTGACGTCACAGAGGTCATATGAATTTTTTTTAGGTCAACTTGGGGTCGCGGTGGACCAACGCCTCAGCGCCTGTTTTAACACCTTAACGCTTTATCTTAACGCCATAAATGGCCTAGCATAACGCCTTGACGCCATGATGTAGACAGATGAGAAAAGAACAACAACAAGGATGACAGGTCAATCACGTTATTAGCCCTTCCAGTACATCATACCCAAGTTGGAATTGTTTACAATTCAAGTAGGCTCTTGTCCAATGAGAAGCCGTCGTTTGAGAAAGTTTAATCTTCGGCCAGAATCGCTTTTGGCCTAAGTGTCGTAGGGCAGGCCAGGATACTATAACGGCAGCATGTCCTGAAACACTTGTTTGCGTATTTGGGGTGTAGTAAGTAAAGTGGTCATTCTTACGGTGCGCAGGGATATATTTGAGAGATTGAGGTTCTATATCTCATCCAAAGATGGAGTTTAGGGTGTCATCTTGAAGCTCTCGTGGTGTAGACCACGACTTGAGTGAATTCCATGTCATCTGCGACGTCATTGATGAAGTCATCAGTACGGGTGGTAGCGAAATTTTGATTAGTCGACCAATACATATGGACTGATGAGGGACACGAGTTAATCCTTATATGTACAGACACCACCACCACACACCACTACCACCACTTGGCGTTGGCGCCCGTCACGGGGGTCAACGCCCGGTGGTGGTAGCTCACGTTGGGCGGAGCTCTTGGATTTCGGAGCTTTTGAAGCTCGAAGCTCTTGGAGTCTGAGCCTGGAGCTCTCGGAGCCCAGAGCTCAGAAGTGACGTCATCGTACGCATGCGCACGCACCTATGGTGCACCCTAGCTGACTGCAGAGATAATCTAGGCAGTGCGTTGTTTACAGATTTCACAATGTCTGCCTGAATGTTTACATGTACCGATACACTGTGCGTAAACCGTGTGTGTGGTGAATAAAACATTATTTAGGCATTAAAAGGTCATGCCAGCTGATAAAGTGAAGTAATTAGAGTGTGATGTATTAACATCACAAAATATAAGAGATAGGTCGCTGTTTATTGTATCTCGGTAAAATTGTTTTAAAGTGATGAAAATGTCCAACAATAATTCCCAAGTTGGTGGCCATTTTGAATTCATCAAAGCTGGCCTATCTTTAATATTGTCACGTTACATTTACTGAACATCAGTATCATGTACCTTTCATGTAAAAGTGTTCACCATATGAAATAGAAATACGTACAAAGGGTAGGTGCTTGGTTTAGGTCAACCCATTTTACTCCCTCCCCCACCCCTTCCAGATTACAACATAAAACCCAGCCCATGCAGAGTTAAGATTGCATCCATAGGTTTTCAGGGTCCTGGACCAATCACAAATCAGCATGCACAAGATGATACTTCTGTCACAACTTTCGATTTTTTTTACGGTAAGCCGCTGACTAATGTGAAGTCTATTATATCCTAATTGACCGAAAAAATCGGGCTGAGGGGTCCATGCACCTTTTAAGTATTCATGTTTTAGTTGTAAGAGTTCATTCTGGATTGTTACATTGATATGTATGTGTATGTACTCATTTTGTTGAGAAAATCAAGATGGAATTCATACAATAGATATTATGCAGTATTACAGATTGTTGCTTCCTTAACATGCTGCATGATGAATAGACAAACTGCTTTGGGAAACCTCAGAGACAGGTGCGCAGGTGTGTGTTTGAGCGATTGAGGGGCCATCCGTGATCCAAATGGGCCGTGTGGGGTATCATTGTGAATCTCTCGTGGTGTAGACCACGACTTGAGGGAAGTCCACGTCATCTGTGACGTCATTGGTGACGTCATCTGTAGAAGTAGCATCCTCGCTAAAACCAGGGGTATCTCTATCTCTATGATAGATATAACCCCTGGTCCGCTTGGGCAATGTATCGCGATCAACGACACACAGCGGCATCCTGTACATATTGACCAATCAGATCACTTAAGCACCGCGACCATGGCGACCGTGACAACAGATCGAAAACACCATAGTAGATAGCTTGTGCGATACCCAGTGCAGAAGAACATGCACCTTTTCAACAACCATGAACATTAATAAATATAGGGAAACATAGTTTAAAACAAAATCTATTTGAAGAGAAAATAAACTCATTCATCTCCATTCATCTACCATCAAACATCCAACAAGCCAGGCAAATGTAGAAAACACCGAAGCTTTAAAGGCGGTCAGTGTATCCGACCTCACCTTCCCACTGAAGGACTTGAATTGGGTTGAAACGCACGGATTTCTATAAAATTTCACTGGTCTATCCATTAATATTTTATTGTTATGCGTGCTTGGATTAAATATTTTACATTCGATATCAGCGAATAGTTTAGCAGCAAAAGTAAAACCCAAACGTATTTTACCACCAGCGCAGTTTTTCTAGGTCACGTAACTGGAGTGTGTGGGCGGAACGCGGTTTGCTATGCAAGTTGGTCAAGGGTTCGCCTTTGGCTCTCAAATAGAAACCGCGACGTGGTGAAGATGTAGAAGTAGTAGATAAAGCAGGCATTTTGGCGGTGTAGAGGAAGGCATTTGGGGTAGCAATGGATCATCCCTGGTCCGAATGCGTCATGTGTGATGTCAAAGTGAAGCTCGCGGTGTGTAGACCACGATTTGAGGCATGCCCACGTCATCTGTGACGTCAGCGGTAGGAGTAATAGCGAAAGCGGGCATATTGGGAGTGGCGACGAAGGTGTTTGCGGTAGAAATGAACCATCCGTGGTTCAGATGCGTCGTGTGGGGTGTCAAAGCGAAGCTTTGAGTGTGTGGACCACAATTTGAGGCATGTCCACTTCATCTGTGACGTCGTCGGTAGGAGTAGTAGCGAAAGCGGGTGTTTTGGGGGTTTAAAGGGAGGTGTTTGGGGTAGAGATGGACCATCCGTGGCCCGAATGCGTCGTGTGATGTGTCATATTTTAGCCCTCGTGGTGTAGACCACGACTTGAGGAATGTCCATCTAATCTGTGTCTGAATTGGTGACGTCATCAGTAGGAGTCGTAGCCGAAGTTGACAGTTTGGGGGTGTGATGGTAGGTGTTTGGTGTAGAGATTCGCGGTTTAAATGCGTCGTGTGAGGTGTCATCTTGCAGCAACGCCTACCAAGGTCAAGCTTAACGCTTCAACGCCCTGGTGAATTAGACCTGAAGCTCTGATTTTCTAGATATTCCAAGGAATTGACACTAATTCATCGAAATGCGGTGACGCCCGTCAACGCCTGTCGTTACGCCTTAACGCCCTGGTATAACGCATTGAGGCCATAATGTAGACCGATGAGAGAACAACAACAACAAGGATGACAGGTCACTGGGTGAGCCGCGTTGGGTATGTTTACAATTCAGGAAGACTCTTGTCCAATCAGAGGCCGCCATTTGGCGTTGCCTCTGTCATATTCGTTCTCGTCCGTTAGATGTATTCTCAGCTGCTCTTATCCAATCAGAAACCGTCATTTCAGAAAGTCCAATCTTCAGCTACGTTCGCTCTGGTCCGTTTGTTCTAATCGTCCTCGGGCAGGCCAGGATACCGTGGAGGCAACCTATCCTCAAACTGTTGTTTGCGCATTTTGATCGCATTTTTCAAGGCCTCACTGGGTGGTAACCCCATATCCTCTTCCAAGTGACGCTTGGTCTTCATGATGGACCTGTGCTCGGGGTCACCTTTCGTTTCAAACGGGAGCAGGCTATACCGTTTATAGATGGTCATTTGGATTTACGCCTGTTGTAAGTTATCCTGTGCGCCGTCTTCGATTACCGCAGCATAACTATGATAGCTTCGTGCGCGATACGATCCCAGAAGGTAGGTTCTGCCTCACTTTCCTGGGATGTAGTCTAATTGCCTGAGGTCAAGTTCTCCGTATCAGTAGATAGAGTCCCAGCAGTCTCTGTTTCGGTATCAGTCGATGGACTCTCAGCAGTCTCTGTATCGGCTCCATGTGCCTCGGTGTCTTCAATCGCAGGTATATTTTTCTCGTGTAGCATCAAATCGTAAGGTCTGTTGAACGTACGTTCTCACTCAGAGCATGTATACCCCATGCTGATGGTTGAACGTCGACTGTGCACGTTTTTGGGATACGCTTGCATGTATGGACAGTAACGCCCGCCAACGCCCAACTCAACGCTTCAACGCCCTGGTGAAATAGCTCTGAAGCTCTGATTTTTTTAAAATATTCCATGGAATTTACACTAGTTCATCGAAATGCAGGGGCACCCGTCTACGCCCGTCGTTACGCCTTAACCCCCGTCTCAACGCCTTAACGCCCAATCTTAACGCCTTAACGCCTTTTAATGATGCGTTCAAACAAATGCTTCTTTTGAGCTATTGCTCTGACATACGTCTCTTTCCAATTCATGCCCGAGGTTTTCAACATCGACGCTGTTCCTTCGATTTTCATATGAACCGGATCCTTGTCCAACAATTTCATATGGGTCACGAGGTCGATATTTCGGGACTGATGGTATGAAGTTCTTCGAGGTAGTATGGGCGGGCTGCTGCTGCTGGACGGGTGCCGTCAGGTGTGGACACGGTGGATGGTGTATGGGTGTATGAAGTTGCGGCGATCCCTCGCTGGGTAACAGGCGGGTCGCCAACCGGCGATCATCGGGGGTATGAGCTTTTAAATCTACGAACAGATAGCCGTACGGACGACTTGCCGCCCCTTGAAACGCCTGCATGAAAATGGTCGATGTTCTGAGTATAAATACGACTACCAATCACACGGAATTGTGCTCTGTCGATGGGATTGGAGAACAACGCAAGGTATTGGCAGTTCAAGGCAATATCTCTGGACGCCTTCCCTAGAGGGAAGAGATTCTGGGTCAAATAGATGACGGGCAGTTTCCGATGATGGGATCCTTTAGTAAGCAAATCGGCAACGTGTGAATTGTCATTTGCCGCACTCATCAGCTCATCTAGCACTACCACGTTGGACTGGTCGGGGTCAAAGTAATACGGTTCGTCTATGTCGTGAGGAATCCGTGGGACGAAGCTCACATTCTGTAACCTTGTAGTTTCGTAGGTGGGCTGCCATTGCTATAACAACAAACAACACGTGTCGGAGCTGGGGTTGCCACACCTTCTTCAAAGAACTTCATCACCCAGGACGTCTTTACACCTACCGGTGGACCACTCACCGCCATCGTATAGGGATGCTCTACGCCACTTGTTGGACATATAGCAAGACTCAGTGGTGTCTCTTGGTTGTGTTTGCATTGAATGTGTCTGAGCATACATTCGCGACGAGAGAAAGTTCTCTGACAGCACGTACATGTCATGTTGATCAGTCGACCAATACATATGGACTGATGATGGACACATGTTGATCCCTATATGAACAGACATCACCACCACCGGGCATTGACGCCCGCCAACGCCCGGTGGTGGTGGTAGCTCCCATGGGGCGGAGCACGAAGCTCCGGAGCTCTTGGAGCTCAGAGCTCGGAAGTGACGTCATCGTACGCATGCGAACGTATCTGTGGTGCACCCTGTACCCTATAGCCCTTGGGCCATTTAGCAGACCAGGGTGCGGTGCACCACAGATGCGTGCGCATGCGTACGTTGAAGTCACTTTCGAGCTCTGAACTCCAAGAGCTCCGGAGCTCCAAGCTCCACCCCACGGGCGCTACCACCACCGGGGTTGACGGGTGTTGTGGTGGTGGTGGTGGTGGGGGGGGGTCGTGTCTGTACATATATATTAGTCGACTGATCAACATGTCGTGTGTACGTTCTGTCAGAGAACCTACTCTCGTCGTGATAGTATGCTCAGACACATTCAGGGCAAACACACCGCCGAGTCCCGCTATAGGTCCAACAAGTGGAGTAGGACATCCCTATACGATGACGGTGAGCGACTCTACGGCATGTGGAAAGACGTGCTGGGTGATGAAGTTCTTAGAGGAAGGTGTGGCCACCCCAGCTCCGAAACGAGTTGTTTGGTGTTACAGCCAATGGTAGCCGCCTACGAAAATACAAGGTAACAAAATGTGAGCTTCGTCTCAGGGATTCCTCACGACATAGACGAATCGTATTACTTTGATTCTTTAGTATTCAGATCATAGACGTCGTCTATCCATCTACTAAGGATTCCCCCTTTGGATTTGAGAGAAAAATCCGAGAGCGGGAATTATTCTGGATGCTAGAACTTCGGTCAGTGTTTCCGTTTGGTTTAAATGATAATGTCAGTGGATTCGGCAATGCTACAAACCGCCGTTCAAATATATCCAACATTACCCAACTATTTAAACCCCATCAACGGAGACAACGCAGCCATGATTGGCGAAAGTTTAATAGTTCGATGATTCACGATCATATCACTTTAAATTACTTAGTGGATTTAACTAACGCACCCAATAGTATACATAGCTTACGTACAGTTCTGTATGCGTTTACCTCTGAGAGCTTTAAATCAAATAGCCAGAGATATACAACAATCTGCGTCTTCAGGAAATATAATACCATCAAAAATCAGTAAAGTATGTCAAGATATAGCTTATTTTCGGTTGTATCATCCAGTGAACATAATCGAAACATCTCAAGATCGGCTTTTCTTGAAACTCAACTACTTAGATAAAGGACTGGACATCATTAATTTACCTCGAATCCTGAATGATCCAGAGGTACGCAACACTGTACCAAACTATTTCAAGTTCACAGAACCTCCTTGCATTTCATATAATTATACTAAATCTATAGCCACCAAAATATTCAATTACTCCAATGCTGTCAAGGAGTTTGACTGGAACTTATACACGTCAGGAGGCTATAGTTGTGATTGTGAATTGTCAGACTTTATCTATACACCATGCAAACATATTGTGACTGGTGACCTTGATGTGGTGAGTGATAAGGATCTGAAATTACTCCTGATGAAAGGACCTAAATATAGAGAGCCAAGAAGAATAAATCTGAAGGCCGACCAGAAGATAGTCCTGTCTGCATTACAACAGTACGTTATTGGTTGGTCTAAGCGAGAAAAAGTTGAACCTACCGTACTCGATGATTGGCTGGACCTCACCAAGAGCAAGGTCGTTGAAACAATCCGCCATATTGACAGAAGTACTCTTCCCCAAGCAAAACAAGTACTGAGAAACCTCAATTCGCAAGAAGTTCTAGCAAATCTCCAGAGTAAATTCGTCATAGTCCCAGCAGACAAAGTTCCGGATAATATAATATTCATATGTAAATATTACTATTACCAGGTGCTGGTTAAAGAATCGAGTGTAGACATATCTTCATCAAATACGTCTACTTACTCCCAAACTGCATTTACTCTGGAAGATTTATTTAACAATCACAAAAAGTTTCTCAGGGAAAGAGTTATTTGTCTTCCAACCAATCATAACGACATACCAAAACTATACTGGACTCCCAAAATGC
>JAVTVY010034039.1:0-153068 GCA_036873755.1 Hanleya hanleyi
CTTTAAATAGAAGTCATGTATAGCATTTGTTTGTGCCTGTGATAAGCTATCACTTCTGCTTGCGCGTGTTTGGTCTATATTTGGTGAAATTTTGGACCATTCCATTAATGTGACTATTTCTATTTAATATATTTTGGAGAGCAAATTTGACATCACAGAAGAAACGACGTATCCGAGAAAAGAACCGGGACAGAAAGAGGGTACAACGAGCCTTTCCCAAAGAAAATCAGAACACAACAGAAACTATTCGGTATGAAACCCCCGATGCCCCAAGAAAGGATGTGAGTCGAACTAGAAAAGGTTTCCCAAGAAACCCAGTCAAGTTTTCAGCGGTGGTGAATGAACTCACTAAAAGTGCCTCCAGGACACCTGTTAAAAGGACACTTCTACGCGAGGGGGGTTTTGTTGACCCCTAGCAAGAAGATGCGATTAGAATTCCTAGAAACAACGATGACAACATTCAAAGATATGTACAGGAAGCTGAAGACATCCAGAAAGGAAAAGGACACGCGCCAACGACGTATGCTGCCAACATGACTAGGCAACCAACAGAACACAATATCAATCTGTTCATCAAATCTAGTCATGTATTTGTAGAATACTCAATATAGTGGGATGAGTCGAAGTTCCACTTTTAATCGCTTGGAGGCATGACAGTGAATCTGAGAATAGAACATTTTTTCCATTTTGTGAACCCAATACCTTCTAAAGCCAACAATATAGCTTTTGCTTCTGCAGTGAATATCGAATTTTTACCTGGTAGTCGACAGGTTTTAGTTTTGGAACTAAAGATAGCAGCACATGCTACTCCCTAGTCATCTTTAGAACCATCTGTATATATATCCTGGTGAGATCTGTATTTCTTTCTCAGTAGACGAGCTGGCTCGTGTCTGCCTTTTTATATTTCGTAAGAGAAATACCTACTTCTGGTTGAGCTAACTGTCATGGTGGAATGGGCAAGAGCTTGACCACAAGTGGAATCCCTAACAGGAACTCCTATTGGAAGAACCGATATTGCACTCAAAGAGGATTGTGCCTCATCAACATCACTAGTATGCATTGACACCTCAGTGTTTCTATCGCACATGAAGGGAGAAACTATTCAGGCCAGATAAACTGATAAACTGGCTCGCCACACAGCAAAGAACGCGGTTTGTAAGTGCAGTTCTCCTACTTGCCAAAGTCTTGACTTGCAGATTCTTCATTTGCCACCTGTCTTGGTATTTGAATTGGGGGTACGCGTGGAAAGAGATCGGTGTCTGGCAATGCAGATGATAAAAAATGACCATTTCTCATCAAATCACCCTTGGTCAAAAGTGTTATCGGTTGACGGCTGCTGTGCTACACCAGCTATGGACATTTCATGTCCATCATCTGGACATTTCATGTCCATCCAGTATCAACATTCCTGGTATGTTTGTGATCGCGTTTAGCGAGATTCAGACTTCAAAATCACTATTAAGGGACAGGATAGTGAAATAGGAGTCCAGGAAAGTGAAGCCTGCGCATCTTATCTCTTCTACCAAGAGATACAGGAAGACACAGAAGATACCAGGGACTCCACACTCCAACAGACAGAACAACCGGATGTGGAAGCAGAAGATCGGGGGATGAAAATTCAATCAAAAAAAACAAGATGCTCCCATCGCGGATGATCCGAGTCCATTAGGATCCGAGGGTACTGATCCAGGGGTAAGTGATACACTGACATCATCAGATCCATTATAGCCCCTGCGCATGACGAGGACAATACAGAAAGTACAACAGAAGAAAGTGCAGCGGACACTAGGGTAAGCAAAGGGCTACAGATGGCCAAAGCTGGGTACAATGGGAAAACTTGCAGTTTTGGAATGCACAGTATCCATGGCTTATCTGTCTCGACTCGCCACAGGAAATTGGATGTGCAAACAGTCACAAGGCAAAAAACGCATTATCCTGTATCACCAAAGGTGTGAAAACTTCAGGAAAAACCCCAAAGAACCTGCTACAGAAACACCAGATGTCCACAAAACACTGCAATGCAGTTGCTCTGAAAATACAAGTCAGGCTAAATTAGGATATCAAAAGCTCAATGGAGGACTCCAAATCATTGAAGAACAGGCAACGAGAGAACAATGCAAAGGTCATGAGGAAGTTATTTCAAATCGTAGTCTTTATGGATAGGAAGAAACTTCCTCAGATTTCAACCTACAGGGACTTGTTTCATTTTGTCGGAGAGACCATCAATGAAGAGGTGTTACAGCAGTTTATCAAAACATCACCTGACAATGCAAAGTATACGAGCGTAAGATCACCTTACGGCATCATCGAATGTATCAATGACTGGATGAAAGAGCAAACACTGGCCTTCTTCAGGTCAAGGCCAATGTTTGCATTGTTGTTGGATGAAAATCAAGATGCAACAACTCGAGAGGAACAGTTGTACCAAAGGACAATCAACAAAGAGTGTGAAATCATTGTCGACTTTGTAGATCTGATGAGGGTGACACATCGCACAGCAGCAGGCCTTAAGTTGTTGGTCGTGACATGGCTGGAAGAGAATAGGCTGCAGACAGATACACTTCGAAAGATGATAGTTCGAAGGAGAACTTCGAAGTTCTTGCAATCCTAGATCAACGGATTTCAAATCCCTGTTTTCGAGAGGACTGTTCCTGTAATACAAGCGTGCCCCGGACACAAGTGAAGATACGGGAAGCACAACAGAGAAGAGTCTGTGCCATGAGTCAATGCAGAAATCGCAATAACATCGCTCAAGAACGGAGCAGTCTAACCAGAGCTATCCAGGGTAAACCAGCTACTGGTACCTTTGACCCGGAGCAGTATTTCCAAGATAAGCTGAATCCAGTTACCTGAGAACTCCGCGACGAGATTGTCCAAGCGCTCGACTCTGAGGAGGAATTACGGGGGTTGTGCGTCTTGGACCCGGTAACCCTTCCATCATCAGAGTAGCTGTCAATCACTACGCACTTTTGGAATTCGAGGCAGCTAAACTGGCGATATTCAATTTAAGGGAAGAATTGCGGAAGGAGAAGACCTGGAAGCTTCAGAAGATGAAGGAGCTGAAGTCGACAAATAAAACACTCAAGGGAGAGGAGAAAGCTGAAACTGAGGGAAATTTGACAGACATGGATAGACACCTGAAAGAAGCTGAGAAAGACGAATTTCAGATGGACAACCTTTTATAGGTGTGGCATTCTCCTGAGACGGATTATACAACTAAGTTCAGGAATACAACATTCCTGCTGGATGCCGCCGGAGTCGTACCACCGAGCACTGTCGTGGTAGAATGGGGATGGTCAACCATGAACTTGTTTCAGACGAACTTGGGGGCAACAACAACACAGCAACACTTGGCATGGTTGACGAGACTTGCCATGTTCCGAGGAAACATTGACTATGATGAATTGGTTGCGAGTGCCAAAAACAGGGCGCCGGATCAATGTTGACAGCCAGTAGTATATAACATCCCGAATGACTCTCACTGACCTCTGTGAAGGTCACGTGGAGGTGGGGAGGTCAAAGGTCAATGAGTGCACTTGAGCATGTACTGACCTGTATCCTCTCATCCCGTGCATCATCTGACCTTGGATCATGTTAGGGTATTCCTCCGCGGTGATGCGGTTTGGCGGTGATGCGGTCTGTCTCCACGGACAGAAAGTAGTCCCAAATACGTGGGGTTTCGTGAGAATAATCGGCAATCTCCAGGGGCGATAGAGTCCCCTAGTAGACCGATTGGGTCGAGTGAGGTGTCAAAGGGGAGCACTCCTCCAGGGCTATCATGGTGGGTGTATGTAAATTTAGGATTTATCCCGAAAATATAAAAAGCGGGACACGGACTTTACCCCTAAAATAAGGGAAAACCCCTATCAACCCTATCCAAAAGGGCGAATATCGGTCCCCGGGCTTATCGGAGTCTGCTGAGAGAGGTAGGATGTGGAGTGGGTGTATGTACAAGTTTCTCCAGAAAAAATATAAAAAGCGGAACACGGACTTTATATCTAAGATAGGGGAAAACTCCTATCAGCCCTATCCAAAAGGGGTCATATCGGTCCCCGGGATTATCAGAAAAAAAAAATATAAAAAGCGGAACACTTACTTTATCTCTACAATAGCACATTTGCATCTTTCGGACAAGACGTTGGAATGGGAGCTTGCGGATGAGAAGCTCGGTGCTCTTCTGGAGGCTAGCGAAGCTTACTTGGTGGGGATCTTTGAGGATGCCAACATGTGCGCTATCCACCAAACGAGAGACGATCATGCCCATAGACATCCAAATAGCTCTAGAGGAGTAGCCACGGTGTAAACGAACGTCCCTTTTCAGGGCCAACCATATCTTCCGAAAGAGGTGACTTCTAATTAAGCACGAAAACACCAGCTCCTACATCTTCCCTAGCTAGATACAGGTAAAGTCCGTGCTCCGCTTTTTATTTATTTATTTTTATTTATTTTTTTCTGTGAAAACATACACCCACCCATGACATGACTGAGAGCGCTTCACTCTGATACCTCACTCGACCCAATCGGTCCACTAGGGACCCACCTCGGTTCCAAAACGTCTATTCCCATACTCTTTTTAGGCATTCCCCGTATACATTAACATTGGTTGACATGGGACTACCTTCTGTCCGCGGAGGCTGACCGCATCACCGCGGAAGAATACATGCCCTACAAAAATTGGAACTCTTATGTGTTCGGAGGTAGCTTTTTGGTCATTCTGTCGGAACCATAGTGCATGTGACCTCCACAGAGGTCAGAGGTCAATGAGACTCAATCGGGATGTTACATACTACTGCCGTCGTTCATTAAAGAATATCCCGCGTCCATGAGCACATAAACAAAGGAAACGGAAGTGGTTCGACCACGAGTGTAAAGATTTACAGAAGACCTTACATAACTTCTAGAATTAAAATACACCCTAAATAGCGCTACTTACGTTTTCAGTTCTGTACAATACAAATAACTAATATAGGTTAAAGAAAAGCAATGGAACATCAACCTTGATAAACCCAATACTCTAAAAGATGCTAACCCTAAACAATATTGGCAGCTTATTTCATAACTCATCAATAGTAATTCAGATGTGTTAATTCTATTGGCCTTCAGGATTGAGAGAAAACATCTTATAGGGAACTTAATTCCTCCAATACTGCTGATGATGTATTTTATGGCAAGTCCACCATTTTCTCTTTGGATTATGACACGCTTGACCATCCCATATTTATTAGTGGAATCAGGAATGCTGTTTAGCTACTCAAACATAAAAAAGCATGTGGACTGACATGAAATGGTTAAGTGTGGTTAAGCCTCCGAGTAGTATGTAATACAATTTAAATTGTTCACAATTTGAACAAATACGGTAGTGGTAATAAATTGAGAACATATGGTACATGTACCTTCAAAAATATCTCATTATCGGACTACCCGGTGAGGCCTTCTTCTATACTCTACGTGGGAACAAGTAGTATAGCTAGAAGGCCCACCGTATCAATATTTGGCTGTGGTGACCGCAGGCATTATTGATAGGAACAGTTGTGGCTAGCCCCACCCCAGCTATAGAAAGTCCCATCTTCTCTCAGATTAATCTGTCGCCCTATAGAAATAGAAAGGGGTCGTTACAGAAAACGTCGAAGAGATGAATCACACTTCACTTAGGACTGCAAAGTTTATAACGACATTCGCGCTTCCTTATATACAACAACCAAATTTACTATCAATTGGTGAGACTGATTTCTCCAGTAAGAGTAGAAGAGCGGCGGAACCGCCCCGACCACCCCAACCATGGTCGGGGCAATAATTCCAGGACCGCTGATTACCGTCTACTTTTGAGTCGGGGCAATGTCGCAGCGTCTGGATGTTTAGTCAATCATGCTGGACGAGTTTGAGTTATATTGTTTTGCTGTACTAAATACCACTTGGCATTACGTAATTCATGATTTAAAAAATATCTAGACCTATACACTATTTCAGAGGGAATTGAACTTTAATTCGTACCGTATATGTATTGCAACTTATATGTATTTGGGTCTAACAGCGCCATCGGCTGTACACTTATTACAATGTGCAGATGGCGCTGCCGACCTGTAATATTTACCCGTCAGCAGCGCCATCTGTACATTTTAAGTGTACATGAAATTAAAACTATCAACCTCACTTGATCATACCCATCAATTGTGAGAAAATGCAATCTCACAATTGATGGGTATGATCAAGTGAGGTTGATAGTTTTAATTCATGCCAAGGACAAATGACCCACATTGTACTTAAACAATATGTTATTGTCAATTCTAATTCATTCAGCTTTATATAATACATGTACTCAAATATGAATAGCATTTTGCAGCAAGATGTTGAATCTGAATGAGATTGGCCATGATCATCGAATTTATTTGATATATTCGACAGTCCCAATCCTATCAATTTTATTGCCAGTTTACTTTCATACACAATTGATGGTGAAATGGGGTAAATCAAGAAGTATATGTTTACTCATTGTGGGACTAAAACTTTCATTCATTCTAATAAATTACATTGTCATGAGTAATGGCCAGACATCATGCCAGAT
Organism: Hanleya hanleyi; assembly: GCA_036873755.1. Lineage (NCBI taxonomy): Eukaryota > Metazoa > Mollusca > Polyplacophora > Lepidopleurida > Hanleyidae > Hanleya > Hanleya hanleyi. Next base: position 6,563 of record JAVTVY010034039.1, read on the forward strand.
ATTATTATGCATTAATTTTTACCCAAATCCTAATACCCCATAGAATTGTACTTTTCTAGTAATTGTCAGTGTACTGGTGTGGTACTATGATATGCCAAGTGAATGGCAGGAATGTGTATATCTGAAATTTACATTTCAATTTTCATGGTAATTCAATGTTCTCTCATCAAATGTCAGCTACTCCGATTGCTTTTTATTTCGATTGTACCCAGTGGTTATGTTTGTTTAACGTGATAGGCCTGAAATTTGTATGCACCTGTGGAATGTGGCCTAAAGTTAACTGGCAGTGTCACTTTCAGTCTTATGGATTGCAATTATTTCTGTCTGAAGTTCTAACCAGAAATTTCAAGTGCAATATACTAGACTGTTGTACACTTTTTTTACCTTTTATCTTAGTCGAGTACTCAAATTTAAATTCCACGAAGCATCTAATTAACCATATCATACAGGGATTTATGGAGGTCCTGGTTTACCACTAGTAAAGTTTATTTGAAAGCTCAAATCCAGTCTCTACAATTGTAGACCTTTTCACAAAATTCTGATGTACTGTATGTAGCCAATGGTTTTAAGAGATGAAACAGTATAAATCATTAGGTGGTAGATTGAAAGTATTACATAAAAATGAAAACACTTCATTTGATTTTAAAATACTCAGGTTTTTTACTTCTAATTCTGTGGTCCCCTGATCATGCTAATGATTTGATGTAGTACATGTACCCCATTAAAATATCTTTCATTTATCTTTCAAGCAATGGTCAGAAATGTTAAAGAGGAATTCAGTAAGGCTGTTGCATTTGTGAATGTATACAGAAATGTTTAAAAGCTGTCAGGTTCTGACTTCAGCTTCTTTATTAAACTACCATTATTTACTGAGACCATCTGGTTGTAGCACTTCAATGTAGGTTGAAGTACTACAGTTGTGACATATGATGTATTTACATGTAATTCCGTGAACATATAAGTAGACTAGTGACCACACTGTCTCTGTGACAATATGAAAATTAGCCCGATGCTATAATATAAGTTTCGAGAGGATTTGGCTAAAAGCCCAATTTCTATTTGCTTTATGTATTATTATCTACATTTATCAGGGTCTGAGATGAGCAATTTCCATTAATCACTCGGCCAACCTAAATGTTGAACAGTCACCTGAAAATTTGTATTTCCACACTATAACATTGACAGGATGGCACTTGAGCTCAGATAAATGTTAAATTCAACTGCGCAAGGGATGTGGTTGCTCTAACTGGGTTTTGTATGGTTCGGGTGTTGCTGGCCGGGTTTTGTATGGTCGAGGGGCTCCGCTTGACCGAGTTCCATTGTTTGTTGACAATGGAGGTCGGTGGGGCGGGGCCTTTCGGCTGTGTGGGATCTGATCAATCGCGTTTGTGCCGCATGGGGCCTGGTAGGGTGGCTGCATCTTCTGACACTGTAATATTTCGGACCCTGAGATGGTGTTTATCATGATGCATGGCATTTATCATGTTTATGGTGACTGTTATATCAATGTTTCAGATATCTCTCCTTCACCAATAATGGGCACTGCTTCTGAGTTGTATGTTAAATGTGCGCATACTTGATTCATATGGTTTTGTAAAGTGTCAACTTTGTTCTGTACAATATCCCAATATCTAGCACAATATGGCACTTAGAATGTCGTGTCCAATCCTGCTTTCCTGTGTTAAACCGGTTACATCAGGACTAAAGGGTTTTTCTTTATTATCCAAATTTTTTATTAATTTTTTGTATTTTCCTCATTCTTTCTTTTAGTTATTTATGTTAAATATTGTATCTCTCAATGTCCGTGGCATAGGTGGCAAGGATAAGCGAAGAGAAGTCCTTCTGTTTTTGAAAAATCAAAATGCTGACATCTATTTTTACAAGAGACCCATAGTTCAGAGAAAGATGAGAAATTCTGGTCAGATCAGTGGGGTTCAAACATCTTTTTCAGTCATGGTGAAACCAATAGTAGGGGGGTAGCGGTCTTGTTTAGGAACAAAATACCCAAGATCCTTTCCCATACTATAGATAGTAATGGCCGTTGTGTTATCCTAGAAATTGCATATGAAGACAGAACATTATTGCTAGTGAATGTGTATGCTCCAAATGATGTAACAGAACGAGAAACCTTTTTCCAATTATTGCATAAGAAACTTCTGACATATGACCCCAATACAGAGGTTATAATTGGAGGAGACTTTAATACTGCTATATAAACCCAGAACTTGACAGGAAAAACTCCCCCAATACACAAACAAGCCTTGCACTTCATGGTTGATGATAACCTGCTTGAGAAATACAATATTGCAACAAAGAGGTTGGAAGAGTTATATGAAAACAAAGCTTTTGGCTCCTTCATCCGATCTAGAAGTAATTGGTTGGAAAAGGGAGAAAAAAGTACAAAATATTTTTATAACCTTGAAAAATCTAAGGGAAGCAAGAAGGTAATAAACTGTCTATTGAACGCAGAAGGGGAGAAAGTTACAAACGATGAAGAAATCTTGTGTGAACTTCAAAAGTATTATAAACAACTGTACACCTCTAGTGGTATAGATAAAAATAAACTTCATCAATTCATCAATAACCCCACCATTCCTAAACTAGAAGAACACGAAAAAGATCTTTTGGAAGGTGAATTAAGCGAAATAGAATGTAGAGATGCCTTGTTCAGTATGAAAGATAATAAATCACCCGGTTGTGATGGTATCCCTTCCGAATTTTATAAATTGTTTTGGGAAGATATTAAAGATCTTTATCTCAGTGCAATGATCGAGGCATACCATTTAGGAGAACTCAGTACTTCGCAAAGAAGGGGGGTCATTACCCTACTTGAAAAGCCTGGAAAAGACAAGCAATACTTGAGTAATTGGCGTCCAATATCTCTATTGAACGTAGATTACAAAATTGCTGCAAAAACTATTGTAAATCGACTGAAAACTGTACTGAATGATATTATCCACCCAACTCAAACTGGGTTTCTAAAGCATCGATACATTGGCGAAAATGTCAGATTCATTTTAGACCTTCTAGAAACTTACGAGGATAATGAGACTGGTTATCTATTGTTTTTAGACTTTGAGAAAGCCTTTGATTCAGTGGAATGGGAATTCATGCACAAGGCAATTGAAGCATTTAATTTTGGGCCACAAATTTCAAACTGGCTGAAATTATTTTATAGTAACATAGAAAGTTGTGTCATTAATAAGGGAGTGTCTACCGGCTGGTTCCCTATTTCAAAAGGTACCCGCCAGGGCTGTCCATTGTCTCCCTATATTTTTATCATATGCATGGAATTAATTAACATAAATTTCAGGAGTAATGTTGAAATAAAAGGGGTTAATATAAATGGTTTGGAGACAAAAGGCATTTACTTCGCAGATGATACAACACTGACTCTGAAAAATATATTATCTGCTGAAAAATCTCTGAATTTTTACTCTGTAGTTGAAAGTATTAGTGGACTGAAACTCAATCTGGAGAAATCTACAATTATGCCAATACAAGATAAGGTTTGTCAAGATATTATCCCCAAATTACAGTTTAAACATGATGGGGTCAAATTTTTGGGTGTTAAAATATTCAGAGATAGGAAAAAATTGGATGAAAACACAACTACTCCCATTGAGAGCATACAAACACGTTTTAAAATATGGTCACAACGGAATTTAACTATGTTAGGGAGAGTATTATTATCTAAAGGAGAGGGACTGTCTCGATTAGTTTACCTAGCTAGCCATATACCTATTAATAAGAAAACAATATCCAAAATTAACAAAGAATTCTTTCGATTCATCTGGAACTGTAAATCTGAAAAAGTCAAAAGAGCAATACTTGTGAAACACCCTGTTTCAGGTGGTTTAAATGCTATTGACTTCTCAATCATGAATAAGGCCCTTAAACTAATATGGTTGAACAGATACTTCTTATCTGAAGAAAATAGTTTCTGGAAAGGTATTCTTGATGCAGAATTAAGTAGTGTAGGAGGACTAACTTTTTTCCTTCATTGTAATTACAATTTAAATAAAGTGTCACTTCCAGTTTTCTATAAAGAGGTCCTACAGTTCTGGGCAGATATTCAAAATACAGATACAGACATATATGATGAAATTATTTGGAATAATCGAAAGGTTACTTTAAATAAATCTCCCATATACATTGATGCATGGGTAAAAGCTGGAATAGTATACATCAGAGATGTGATGGATGATAATGGAGAAGTTTTGACACTGCAGGAACTGTGCAGAAAGTACAAAATGCAAGTTAAATATGGATTATATAAAAAAATGTTAACATCAATAAAACGTGCTACAGGTCAGACCATCTGTTAACTTAAACATACCCCCTAACGTAACTGAAGACATGTTTTTAGGTAACCCTAAAATAAGCACTAAATTTCTTTATAAACATATTCTAAGCTTTCAAATTTCCCATTATCCCAATCAAGATGACACCACACATAGCCTATTTCCTATTTTCGATTTGCCCATTGAAAATAAGCACAAGCAACTACAATTTAAAATTGCTCACAATATTGTCCCCACAAGAAAGTATTTGCATAAAATCAAAATTGCTTCCTCTCCAGATTGTCCAGAGTGTCAAAAAGAGGATGATATATCACATTATTTCCTAGACTGTTCCCAATCTGAAAACTTCATAGTTAAATATTTTGATTGGATTAAAACCTTACTAGATGTTACGGTTGATGGGCAATCTTATTTGTATGGTATTGCAGATATTGAGAAGAAAGATTGTCTCAATTACCTCAACATGCAAGCTAAATTCTTCACTTATAAGTGCAAAGTGGGAGAGAATGAGCAGAATTTCACCCATTTTCTGAACGATATCAAATTTACCCTGCGTGTTCTGAAGAGATCTGGTAAACACAAGTTCATGGATACAATAATTGATCAGATTTTGGCCTATTCTTGAAATGACATATCAAATCCATCGCTTTTGCTACCTGTTCAACATGCCACATTGTGAACAAAATTTTAATTCCATGTGATATGTGTAATTTTTTTTTATTTTTTTTATTGTTTCTTTGTTTAACAATTGAATACATGCTGCCCTGTTACTCCCAGGTCACGTGGGAAATGTAAGGGCAAAATTGTAAAATCGTGGCCAAATGCATAAATAAATGCCCAGTGGTTATGTCCAGGGCTTAAACGAAAAAAAAAAAAAAAAAAAAAAAAAAAGTGTACTAGGCCAAAAATCATTGGAATCTCGTCGATAAAGCTTGGACGTTATCTACTCTCCAGCTTTCACGAGCGCTTTCCCGGACGTTTCAGTTATACTTCTGTTTACAGTCTGATCTTTTCTGGTCTTTTTCTACTGTCTTCAGTCTCACAATGTCAATTCTGAAATATTTTTCTCGTCAATCTCGCCAACCCTCTGTCAGCGAAGAGGTTGACGATACGCCCTCTGTTAACGCTGATCACAGGTTATCAATATTTGGTAATTTCTGAATATCTCGAAACAGAGCACACCACCGGGTTTCTTGTGTGCGATGATGACGGGAATCTTTAAATGGAACGTGATTTTCAGTGATAAATAGACTTTGTAAATGTTTCATTTGAACCCACATTTTCAACATTTTATAGAGCATACTAATATGGTATTTTATGTGCCAGAAATGGCTCAGAATGCATCTCCCGCAAACTAGGACCCCAGAGCTTCCGGGGCCTAGGCGGCCCCTGGACCCTCGCCTAATTGTGCTGTCATCGTTGTCGGGGCAATCTGAAATTGCTTCCGCCGCCCCTGCTGAATATGCTTTTCATCTGATCGAAGGCGGGAATCGAAGACTAATGGTGCGATAGGGCCTAGTACTTCTGTTATAATTCACCGTACCGAATCGGCAAGTATGATGGTAGGTAAACACCGCCGGTCACGTGTCAAATCACAGTCAATGGTAGGTTTTTCGGTGCTTTCGTTATCAAACGTGGGCGTGTGTCTGACCAGACGACAGTAACCACAGCCGAAAATGAACGATTTTCAGCATATCGATGACAGGTATGGTTACTGGTGTCCAGTCATTTTTTGATGGAGAGATATCGTACTGTATTGTCACCAAATGTAGGGTTATTACTATTTCAAGTTAACAAAAATTTTGACATTTTTGCGGCGAGAGGTGTTTTTAGGTGTTGGTGGACAGTCCATGGTAGGTATTAGCATCGAATTATAGTGTGAGGAAATGAGCACAAAATGAACATGTGGGAACTTAGTCTACCTGCCTGATGTATCACTGACTCATTCATCTCTCGATTCCTTTCACTTGTTTAAGAGGAACATGAACCATTAATAGTTTATTCTCTGACTGTCTGATATTACGACAGTCCATGGTATCATCATCGGACCGATCGACAGTCCATGGTAGGTCAAAATACGGGCAGTCCGAACTGACACATCGTCTGATCCAATGAATCGCCAAATGGACTGTTGCCAAGACATAATATGTGGCTTCGTTATAACATTGCAGCTGTTATCCGGCTTGAATGTGAAGTGATCCAATCTACAGTTCATGGTCGCATGACACAATTCAATTCAATTTTATTGTACCAATTCAGTGCAATACAATTTAGCCCATTTTGGGCCGGGTACATGGACTGGTGCATTCACCTACAATCATACTTGTCGATTCAGTAGGGTGTAATTGTCATGTTTATTTCTTTTGCGATCAAAAGACGTAACTGTTTCGTACAATAAACTTGAAATGGAAAAATTGCTCTGGGGTATCCAGAATAGAATAGACTTTATTTCCTAATCACAGCGCCCTCTGTATCATTCTCGCTAAAACCAGGTGTATCTCCATGATAGATACCCCTGGTCCACTTGGGCACTGTATCTTGTTCAGCGCCAAGCAACATCTTACATATATTGACCAATCATATCAAATGTTTACCGCGATCATGGCGAGCTTGTGGGATATATCCGGTGGCAGATGAACACGCCCATTTTCAACAACCTACGAACCATGAACATTAATAAATATAAAGGAAACACAGTTTTAACAATAAATATTTTACATTCGGTATATACGAATAGTTTAGCACAGAAAGTAAAACCCTAACGTATTTTACCATCAGCGCAATTTTTCTATACATGTAACTGGAATGTGAGCGGAACGCGGTCTGCTATGCAAGATAGTCAAGGGTTCGCCTTTGGCTCACAATAGAAACCTTGACGTTGTGGGCATACATGATACAATCAAACAAGAAAAGACCCGTCAAGTTCCCTCCCTTTATTGCTCTTTATTATTCAGATTCCCATCCCACTGACAAAGTAGTCTGACCCACAAAAAGAACAATTAACAAAATTACATTACAAACAAGGTGCAAAAGAGACAAAAATAGCCGTACTATACAGACTATCCTGTGGTAATCAGTGCGTTCCTGTCGCTGTAGTCCGACACGTACACCCAACAAGATATTTATTTTATAATAGGCCTACTGATTTCTATTTTCTACATTCAATAGAAATCAGTTTTATAAAAGATCTTGCAGGTGATGCGTGTCGGACTACTGTCGCTGACGGAACTTGGTCTATCTTAGCAGAAGTCGGTGGATAGTGTTCGCTCCTAATATGCCATAAGTTTCCCCACAATTGCAAATGGCAGCTAAATATCTCGGTTACTAGTCCCCGTATGACAACTCTCCATCTACTGCAGCCCCACCTACATACTGCAGCCATTCTGTTAATAATGGGAGACAATTTGTAATTCAATTCAATTCAATTTTATTGTACCAATTCAGTGCAATACAATTTAGCCCATTTTGGGCCGGGTACAACAACTTAACATACATGTAAACAGAGATAGGGCTTTGTGTATATTGCAAATTATGTTGCCAATGGGATACGTACCAGTAATTGAAATGATTGACAATTAGCTACATATCATGTACTGTCAGTAAAAAGCAAAATACAAGTTCCTATCAATTTTGCCTGTACACAGTTATAAAAATAGACAGTTATCAAAATACAGTTATCAAAATATGCAAGGGCGTAGTCAAGTTGTGGAGTTGGGGAAAGGGGGGGGGGGGGGATCAGGAGGAGAGTCTGAGACGGGGGTATTCACCCTCGCTGCGTATATTTATTTTTTTTCGGAAAATTGATGGTAAATTGGCGCTCCCTGGAAGCATTTGAACGGTAAAAGATTGTAAAAGTTGAACTTTTAATTTGTGCGAAAATGTCTTCTAACAGTGGCGATCACTACACTGATATACAAACTGAAATGATCCTTTAATCCCGGGTTTGCGCTATAATTCAAGTTAATCCTTTGACAATACTATTTTGCCTCCATAGCAGGGGCTGTGCGTTGACCCGTGACTGACCATATGAGTTCCTGTGTTCGTTAATCAAATAGCTTTGTTTTCTGTTTAATGAACGAAATATTTTTAATCGATGCTAGGCCTACCTGGACTATTTTCGATCTGTTGTTGTCAGTTGTCAGACAAAATGTATTGGTCCTTTCTCTGAATAGTAGCGAAAGTGATCCATGTTCATCATATTTAGACCAGTAAGTTAAAGAGTGATTTCGGGTCTGGGTTGGAATTTATACCTGTATTTCTAGGGTTTCTCTGTGAAAATTATTGGAGAGTCCGTATCTCTTGTTTGTGGATAAATAAATACGGAACAATTGACTGGGATCTCAATTGAAAAAAAAAAGTTTATAGTGAAAAAGTTCTGAAAAAATCTTTTCAGCCAACGTGTTGGTCAACGTATATCGTCCAAATGGGCGATATTTGATTGGATTGGAGCACAAAATTCGTTTCTCGGAGAAGGTCGCACGTGGTTTGAGCCCGATATCGCCAATCTGTTGCTTTGTTAATGGCGCTGGAGGTTTTCAAACTATTGCATAGAAATAGCCCCTAATATCTTCAGGATCATGTTGCTCTGAAAGATGTAAATATCTTGGATATTCCAAGAGTCAAGACGACAAGGTATGGTATCCACAGTTTTAGTTACGCTGCTGCCAAACTATGGAACGAGCTCCCTAATAGCATGAGAGCTGCTACCAGCTTTAAGGACTCGAGGCCCGGGGAATAGGCTCAAACTATCGATATTTTTTTCTTTGCATATTTCAAAAGTTGAAGAATAAACCTATCAAGTGTTTCTGTTATTTTCCTTAAAAAATGTTTGCAAACGTGAAATTTTAGCTCTTAAAAATTCACTGTCTGTGGAAGATCTCTGCGCTGTGGGGATTAGCCCTCATTACTCACAGTCTGTGTTACCGCCTGCTGTGACTTCCGCACCTCGGCTAATTACTTGTAACTGCAATACACACAATTCACGCGCTGGGCTCATTTATTAAAATTAGTTGTTTTTCTACTACATTCATGCCAGAGCAGCCATAGGAAATTATATGGTCTATCTCAGTGTTTTCGCGCCACATGACAAAAGAAACAAATACAAACACACTGCTCAGGTGGTCAACCATTTCCGGAAAGCATGTGGTATTTGCAGTCCGGTCATATATACCTCCGATTCAGTATTACATGTACTTCATTCTGCATTATCGCATTGTACATGTGGTAAATGTAGAAAGTGAGGTATTCATCCAAAACAAATACTTTTTTGCTGACATATTCACCATCATACATATAATTATAAAAAAGGCAAACATTATTTTCGCAAAGTCTATACTTTCGCGATAATAGTAAAGTTTTTTTAACTGCACACCGAAAATGGCCGCTGCCAGTTTTCCCCGTTTGAGGTCTGTTGACTGACCAGTTCCTATTTTCTTCTCTTTCCTTGAGCTAGACCTTTTTCAGTCGGCAATTAAATCCATGAATGTCCAATTGGCGCAAATCACACCTCTGTAAGCCTTCTGTAGAATGCTAATTGGCGGTCGACGTCTACTCAATCACCCGCGGTGAGGGATTTCGAAAGGCGTGAAAACTGATAAACGGGGCATATTCCAGCATAAAAATTCATCTTCGTGACTGGTTTTCTACACTTTCTCAAAATATATTGTTCCAAAGTGATTAAAGAACGTTTGGTCTATAATCCCTATATGTTGTGTGAGAATATTGTGTCATTATCATGAAGTAGCGGACAATAATTACAGATTATCATCTGAAAAGTAGATTATTTTTGTTTATGCTCTGTAGCCGACATATTTTTTTACACGGCAGGTACATACAAACTTGCTAATAACTTCTCTATTTTTCATCCGATTATGTCAATTTTGGGGGAGGCGTATACAGTCATGGAATGGGAAAACATGCTCATGCATCGCTTGTTCCTACCACTAACCTACTATGTGCAGATAGTCATCTTGTCCATTCGTCAACACAATGTGATGTAAAATTACTCGTTTGTATATGTACTTGTCCGAATGCTTTTATGCTTTTATCGTATGCTATAGATAAATATGTTTGCATGCTAGTTCTTAAATGTATCACTTATATCTTTTAAGTTATGTGATATATTCTTATCAATAATATTTAATCCTCAATATATACGTTATGTCTTAACAAAGTATACCAGTTTTATCTAATCGCATGAATGTGCTGCAATTTGTTCTGCTTCGTCTATTGTCGTTTGTGTACATATATGTCCATGCCTTGTTTCTGTTATTGTTAATATGTTTTATAGACGACCACTGACCGATTGCAATCTGATTCGTAGCTAGGTCTACTGGTAAGCATTGTTGGTGATAAATAATTTACTTCCCTGCATTATGCAACAATTGTGACTAGGTAACATTTACTTCTGTGCTGTGTTTGCTTTCTGTTTCTTTCTTTCTTTCCTTTTTTTGTTTTTGTTTTTGTTTTCGTTCTAAAGGCCCCCTCCATTGTTTCTTTCGGAAGACATTGTTTTAGCTTTTTGAGATATTTTTCTTTGTCAAATAATTCAGAAAGAATTTAAATATAAACACTATCAACCATTCCTTCCAATGATGAATAACAGCCAGCCAGCTGAACCCCTGTTTTCTGTGGTATTTCATCTTGCCGAAAGACAGTATGCCAGCACCAAGCTCTCCCATCAAACAAAGATGTCAATCTGAACCCTAAAGTACAGAATATCATAAGTGGTAAAACATATAAGTGGTGGGAAATTCATTATGATTTTGAGGCTGAAAGTGAGGCTGATGACGTGACGTCACACTTTCGGTCACGTGACTTTCGGTGACATCCGGGTCAAAAGTGACATCTGGGTGACTCATGGACATTTGCGGTATGGGGGTGTGGCACCTTGCACTCTCGCACTGTAGAACAAGATGGCAGGTGTCTCATGGCCATGGGTTGACTTTTGCTGAAAAGTTCAGGCAGGTCTGAGGTGGACATGAGGTCCATTCCGGCACAGTGAACAATAGCCCACTCATGGACATTTGCAGTATGGGGCGTGGCACCTTGTTTTCTCTGTCTCGAGCTGTAGAACACGATGGGAGGTGCCTCGAGGTCATGGGTTGAGTTTCGCTGAGAGGAGTCGAGGTGGGCCAATATTGGTCCGAATAGGTCGTGTGCGGTATCAATTTGAGGCACTCGTAGGGTACCTTCAGACTGGACGGGTATGTAGTGGAAGTAAGGCTATGGTGAGCATGCGCAGATAGGGAACTGTGGGAAAGGGGCATTGGAATGGACGTTTGGGGGTCGAGGTGGCCCACGAGTGGGCGTACGTGACTACCTACACCCCTATACACTAAACTATAGGGGGCAACTCGTGCACCCTGGAGTGTATCCCGAACTCATGAGCTCAGGCATACTGGTGATAGGGTTACCTCCCCCTCCTGGGTACAAAAGTGTATGAGTGAATGAGTGAGTGAGTGAGTGAGGTGTACCGAACGCCTGGGAGGCGTGCCCAAGACCCGTCTCAACGCATTCACGCGCTAACGATGGTGTGTGAGTGAGTGAGTTTGAGTGAGACTGAGTGAGTGAGTGGTTATATAAGGTCGTTTTTAAACCATTAGTCTCAGTCTGTAACCACCATCTTTCCGGCTATCATGTCGGGTACATGTACGTTCTGTCAGAAGAAACTCTCATATGCCCGGGGTTTTCAACATCAACGATGTTCTTTCGATTTCCATATGGACCGAGTCCTTGTCCAGCAATTTTATATGGGTCACGAGGACCAAATATTACTGACTTAAAGCCCGTCGTAGTCTGGATATCAATGTGTTATGGGCTAAAATCGCGGCTTTCTCCTTCGAATATCCTTTGTGGTGAAACTTGTTTTCTGTGGACTCCAACGTCTCACCCATTTCGGCGTTCATGCTTTCTCTGAACACATTCCATAGCTTCGAGTTCACGTTGTGTTCATTCTCTTGTGCGAGTTTGGGTTGGTCCTTCACGGTTGGATGATATTCCGAGACTGGTGGTATGAAGGGGACCCGGTGTATGGCGGCGGGTTGCTGTTGCTTGACGGGCACTGCAGGTGTGGACTCAGTAGATAGTGTAGGGGTATATAACGTTGTGGTGACCCCTCGCCGGGTAACAGGTGGGTCGTCAATCGGCGATCTTCGGGGGTATGAGCTTTTAAGTTTACGAACAGGTAAGCTGTACGGACGACTCGTCGCGGTATGAAACGCCTGCATGAAATGGTCGATGTTCTGAGGATACATTCGACTATCAAACACACGGATTTGTGCTCCTTCGATAGTATTGGAGAACATCACGAAGTATTGGCATTTCAAGGCGATATCGTTAGACAACTTCCCTTGGGGAAAGAGATTCTGGGTCAAATAGATGAAGGACAGATTCCGATGATGGGATCCTTTGGTAAACGATGTCCGCCACTACCATGGTAGACCAACCTACATTACCAGTATGCCTGAGCTCACGAGTTCGGGATACACTCCAGGGTCCACGATTCGCCCCCTATAAGTTAGTAGGTAGCCATGTCTCAGTGGCGCACCTGAGCGACGCTGCACTTTGTCTACTATATATGTATGGCCTATCCCTGTCATATGGCTATAAAGTCCGTCTTTTTCAAACGTGGGGTGTTTTTGTTCCGCTTTTTAAATTTCCGGAACAAATCCTAATTTTACATAAACCCGCTGACTCTCTGCATATCTCGGCAGGTCACTCACTATCCGCTGGGAACGGATATTAACCCCTCTAGTCCTAGTTGATATGGTTTTTTCCATAGTTTAGGTGTAAAGTTCGTGTTTCTGAATTTTTTCCACGGAAAGTTTTTCATGCACCCACCCATGATTTGATCGGTCTGGAGGAGCTCTTCACATGGATACCCTCCCCGACCACGTACGCCCATTATTGGCCCACCTCGACCCAAAAACGTCCATTCCAATGCCCTTTTCCCAAAGTTCCCTATCGCCGCATGCACACCATAGCATTACTGTCACTACACACTCATCCAGTCTGACTCTACCCCACGAGTGCTTCAAACTAATACAAAACACGACTCATTCGGACCAATATTGGCCCACCCCGACCCCAAAATGTCTACCTCAGGTTTGCCTATTCACTACGCATGCGTCGTCAGAACTTTACAGCCAATTCAACCCATGGCCTCGAGACCCCGCCCATCGTGTTCTACAGCTCGAGACAGAGAAAAACAAGGTGCCACACCTCATACCGCAAATGTCCATGGATGGGTTCACCATCGGGACTAACATTGAACATGTCATTGTCCACTGTGTCGGAATTGACCTAACATTCCCCCCCCCCAAACCTGCCTGAACTTTTCAGCAAATTATACCCATGGCCACGAGACACCTGCCATCGTGTTCTACAGCGCGAGATAGCAAAAACAAGATATCACACCTCATACCGCAAATGTCCATGAGTGGGTTGCCCAAGATGCCAGGCCATTGCCCACTGCGCCGGAATGGACTTACCATGCCCACATCAGACCTGCCGGATCTTTTCAGCGAAATTCAACCCATGGCCTCGAGACTTCTGTCCTTATGTTCTACAGCTCGACACAGATAAAAAAAAACAAGGTGCCACACCTCATATCGCAAATGCCCATGAGTGGGATGCCCATTGGATTTAACATTGGAAGTCACTGGAGTGTTATGTAGGGGCAGATCACTCTTGCCGGGCCGTCACGTAACTGGAAGTGACCTTTGAACCGAACGTAACCCGGATGTGACCTTTGACCCAGATGTTACCGGAAATCACGTGAACGGAAGTGACGTCATCCGTGACGTCATCGGCCTCACTTTCAGCCTCAAATTTCATAATGAATTTCCGGGCTTCCTACTACTCATACACAAGCAAAGTAATGTTAAATTGATTAATCAGAATTTAATTGTAATATTTTTACGTCAAAATTAAGTCCCATTTGTATGGACACTCTGACAGATGACTTACACTTAATCTTTTCGATACATGGGGTCAGCTGTAGTGACGAGCAAAGGGATGCAGCCCTAAAACCCACTGTATTGGGCCGCCACTACCTCGAACATAAATTCAGGTCCAGCTTCACACATCCCTCTGATCACAAACATGTGACAAAACAGAGCGAAGTCTGGAGTCGCATCCGAATCGTCGAGGGCGAAATAGTTTAATACGCATGCTCAAGCCTATGCGGCAGGGGTGCTGGCTATCTGCGATGTTCGTCTTACTTTGAATTCTGTATCACATTATGTATGGTGTACATACCTTCATCTGGAGGTCTCCGTCTTAGTGAACTTCATAATCTTTACGATCAGCTCCTTAAACCTTGTTTATTGATGGGTGAACACTTTCCCTCTGTTTTAAAAGCTGTTCATTAAGCTGATGACCCCCCTTTAACAAGGTATAATTTAAGAAAGCAAACTGGCCAGAATTTGAAAAGCTTTGTTTACAAAAACTACCAGCAGTCTCTTTCGCTGATGTTGCAGATCCTATACAGTTATTCTCAGATATGCTGATTGACATTGCTAACCAAACCATTCCCACTTCTTCATATGTTGCACATATTGAAAAATCATGGTTTAATCATGACTGCAAAGAAGCAAGGAAATGTAGAAAGAAAGCTGAACGGTGTTTCCGCCGACATCCAAATTCTGAAAATTTGAAAGATTTCAGAGTTACTAGAGCTAAAACTCATAGAACCATGAAACAGAAAAAATGTTTCTATGATCAATACACATACGCCTATAATAAATGTTTGGAATATGACCCGAAGGATAAAAGGTAAAAGCTTCAAGTCCAGTGTTCATCATCTCAACATGGAAATCAGGTGTTAACTGAGTAGAGATTGCAAATAAGCTAGACGAAACAATTGCCAAAAACTCTTCGTCAGATAATTATGTACCTAAATTTCAAAGTTTCCAAAAAGAGAGGAGAAAAATGAAATAAAATTCCCCTCCGGTAACCATGAAGGCTATAACGCTATGTTTACAACTGACGAACTTCATGCTTCTCTCACAAAAGCGAACGATTCTGCTGCAGGCCCTGATAGTATTCATTATCAACTTTTGAAATATCTACCCGAATCTTCTCTAGAAATCCTATTACGCATATTTAACAGACTTTGGATAACAGAAGACTTTCCACCGTCATGGCATAATGCCATTATTATACCAGTACCAAAGCCTGGCCGTGACCATACAGACCTTGGTAATTATCGTCCGATTTCGCTGATCAACTGTGTTTGTAAAGCAATGACACGCATGATAAATGATCGCCTTGTTTGGTACCTAGAAACTGAAAACAAACTTACTGATATTCAAGCTGGTTCCCATAAAAATAAAAGTACCATTGACTATTTAGTCAGATTAGATTCCTATGTCAAGAATGTATTCGCCAGGAACGAACATGTAGTTTCCATCATTTTTTCTTTAGAAAAGCCTATGATACTACATGTAAATACGGGATTCTAAAAGACCTTCATACTATGGGAGTAAAGGGTCGTTTACCCATTTTCATATCCAACTTCTTTAATCACAGAAGTAGTATATAAAATCCTTATTCCCGCGCGAAAATGTAGCTGAGGCTGATGACGTGAGGAGTGACGTGGCGCTGACGTCACTAAGACATCACATACGGCCACGTGACATCAGGGTCACATACGGATCAAAGGTCACTTCCGGACACGTGACAGCCAAATAAGAGTGATCTCCCCCTACATATTGGTGTGTTAGGTCCATTCTGGCGCAGTGGACAATGTTTGTCCCAATGGGGAACCCACTCGTGATCATTTGCGGTATGGGGTGTGGCCCCTTGTTTTCTTCATCTCGAGCTGTAGAATACGATAGAAGGGATCTCGAGGCCATGCGTTGAGCTTTTTGAAAAGTTACCGTGCGCATGCGCACTGGGCAATTAGCGCTGGAGTGGACGCTTTGGGGTCTGGGTGGGCCCCTAGTGGTTCGATTGGGTCGTGTGATGTATCGGTTTGAAGCACTCGTGAAGGACCATCCGACTGAATGAGTATGGAGTGGAAGTTACGTCATGGTGCGCATGCGCAGGCAGGGAATTGTGGGAAAAGCGTCGACCAATATTGGACCGATTGGGCTGTGGGAGATGTCGAATTGAAGCTCTCGTGGAGGAGCGTCCAACTGGATGGGTCTGGAATGGAAGTAAAACTATGACACGCATGCGCAGACAGGGAATTGTCAGAAAATGGCATTAGAATGGACGAGGTGGACCACTATTGGTCGGATTGGGTCGTGCGGGGTGCAGCACTATATATGACTCATTATGTCCATCATAACCAGCGTTGGTCAGGATGGCCGAGTGGTCTAAGGCGCCAGTCTTAAGTGCTGGCCCCCATATGTGGGGACGTGGATTCGAATCTCACTCCTGATACGCACCTTTTTCGTAACACATCGCCATGTTGTAAAACCATGGTACAACGCACGTCAAAAGTTACGTTATCTCACGCATGCGCACGCACCTGTGGTGCACTCGCGCCCTGGTGTACCCTATGCCCTACGAGTAGGAGACCGGGTGCATCACAGGTGCGTGCGCAAGCGTGCGATGACGCCACTTCCGGCGATCTCTAGTGATGACGTCTTTGTCATCAAGGGTCAGGGGTCAATGGCCAAAATATGTGGGTGTGATTGGATGGTTGACATTGCGTAAATGCGTTATGGTAGGGCGTTAAGGCTTTAAGATAAGGCGTTACGGCGTGTAGATAGGGCGATATGGCGTTGAAACGGGCGTTAAGGCGTAACGATGGGCGCTGACGGGCACCACTGCATTTCAACGAAATAGTGCCAATTCCATGGAATATCTAGAAAAATCAGAGCTTCTTGGCTATTTCACCAGGACGTCGATGCGTTGAGCTGGGTGTTGGTGGGCGTTACTGTCTATAGAAGCAAGCGTATTCCAAAAACGTGCACAGTCGACGTTCAACCGTCAACATGGGTTATACATGCGTTGAGTGCGAACGCACGTTCATCAAACGTTACGATATGATGCGACACCAGAAGAATATACATGGGATTGAAGGCTCCGAGGAGCCCACTGAGGAGGCAGATAATGATATCGAAACAGAAACTGCTGAGAGTCTATGTACTGATACGGAGAGCTTGACCTCAGATAGCCTACGTCCCAAAGGAAGTGAGGAAGAACATACCTTTTGGGATTGTATTGTGCATGACGCTATTAATGCCCATCCTGCGGTAATCGAAGACGCCGGACAGGATAACTTACAACAGGCGCACATCCAAATGCGCCCGAACATCAGGAAAACAGCCATGGCGATCTATGGGGAGTATAGCCTGCTGCCGCTTGAAATTAAAGGCGACCCCACGCATAGGTCCATCATGAAGACCAAGTGTCACTTGGAAGAGGATATGGGGTTAACACCTACCGAGGCCCTGGCAAATGCGATCAGAATGCGCAAACAATTGTTTCATGACATGCTGCCTCAACGTATCCTGGACTGCTCGACGACGCTTAGACCAAAAGCGACCCTTGCCGAAGATTGAACTTCCTCAACGGACGGCTTCTGATTGTGCAAGAACATACGAGAATTGTAAGCATACCCAACGCGGCTTTATGATGTATTGGATGGGAGAATAAAATGATTGACCTGTCATCCTTGTTGTTGTTCTCTCATCTGCCCACATCATGGCCACCACCACCATCACCAGCACACACCTCTACTACTACCACCACACACCACCACCACAAACCACCACCGCAAACCACCACCACCACCAACACCACCACCACATACCACTGCCACTCACTCTCACTAACTCACTCGTTCAGTCACTCACTCACTCAGCATCGTTAGTGTGTCAGTGCGTTAAGACGGGCGTTGTACAATGGTTTTACAACATGGCGAAATGTAACGAAAAAGGTGCGTGTCAGGAGTGGGATTCGTACCCACCTTCCCACATATGGGGACCAGCACTTATGACTGCCGCCTTAGACCACTCGGCCATCCTGACTAACGCTGGTTATGATGGACATAATGAGTCATATACAGTGCTACACCCCGCACGACCCTATCCGACCAATAATTGTCCACCTCGTCCATTCTGCCATTTTCTGACAATTCCCTGTCTGCGCATGCGTGTCATAGTCTTACTTCCATTCCAGACCCATCCAGTTGGACGCTCTTTCACGAGAGCTTCACTTTGATATCTCTCACAGATCAATCGGCCCAATATTGGTCGACCTCGAGCCGACAATGTCCATTCCAATGCGTTATTTCTACTGCACATGCGCGCCATAACCCTACTTTCACTACATACTAGTCCAGTCGGATGCTACATTTTCCGCGAGTTTCACTTTGATATCTCCCACAGCTCAATCGGGTAAATATTGGCCCACCGAGGCCCCCAAACGTCCCTTCCAATGCCCTTTTCTCGCAATTTCCCTTCTGCCCTTGCGCAGAATGACATAACTTAATGACACCCATCCAGTCGGATACCCCTCCACAAGTGTTTCAAACTGATATCTCCCACGGCCAAATCGGCCCACTATTGGCCTACCGCGACCCGAAAACGTCCACTCCAGTTGCTTTTGTCCCACAATTCCCTGCGTGTGCACCATGACGTAACTTCTACTCCATGCTCATTCAGTCTGATGGTCCTTCACGAGAGCTTCAAACTGATACCTCACACGAACCAATCGGACCACCCAGACCCCCAAAACGTCCACCTCAGCGCTACTTACCATGAGTGGGTTCCCCATTGGGACTAAGATTGTCCACTGCGCCAGAATGGACCTAACAGACCAATATGTAGGGGAGATCGCTCGTGTTGGGTCATCACGTGACCGAAAGTGACGTCACCGGAAGTGACCTGGATGTGACCTTAGACCCGCACGTGACCCAGATTTCGCGTGACGGGATGTGACGTCATGGTGACGTCAGCGTCACGTCACTCCTCGCGTCATCAGCCTCAGCCGCATTTTTGCGCGGGAATAAGGGTTTTATATACTACTGATAGACAATACCAAGTTCGGTTGGGGACGACCATGTCTGATCATTTCGATCAGGATCAGGGTGTCCCACAGGGCAGTATTTTGTCTTGATCTGTTTAGTATCAAGATCAACAGCTTAGCGGCAGTGTTGAATAATCAATTGGTTGTTCACTCTTTGTACATGATTTTAACATTTCGTGCAGTGGAAAAAGTATACACAATATTGAGAGAACGTTAAAACTTTGTCTAAATAGAATTCAGAAATGGTGTCTGGAAAATGGCTTCAAATTCTTCAGAGCTAAGACAAATTGTATACAGTTTTGCAGAAAGTATTTCTAGCACAAAGATCCAGGACTTAAATTACTCAAAGTAGTAAAAGAGGTCAAATTCTTAGGAATATTGTTTGACCACCGATTAACTTTCTTATCGCATATAAATTGCTTGAAAGCTAAGTGACCGAAAGCTCTTAAAGCTTGTTGAAGGTAGTTGCCAACTATAAGTGGAGAGAAGATCAGCAAAAACTTCTTCACTTATATCGATCACTTGCTCGTTCCAAACTCGATTATGGTTATATAGTTTACAACGGTGCAAGCAAGTCAAAGCTAGATCCTATTCTCCATCAAGGACTAAGACTTTGCATCATAGCGTTCAGAACATCCCCTAAAGAAAGCTTATATGTCGAATTTCCTGTAGAACTTCGAAAAATTAAACTATTATTGCAATGTATCACAAAATTGTGATCAAATCTCTCGAATCTTGCATATAACTGTGTTTTCAACCCTCAGTACGTGGATTTCTATTTAAAGAAACTCTCTATTATACCTCCTCTTGGAATTCGTATGTATGAAACCACACACTGTAGCAGCTGGTATTAAGCTTAGTCAAATTTTACCTAACAAGCTCTTACCAATTCCACCATGGCAGCTAGCTAAACCAGAAGTAGATATTACACTAACGAAATATAAAAAAGCAAACACGAGCCAGCTCGTGGATACACAAGAATTTGTGTTGGATTAATAAGTTATTAACTTCAATACTTAGAATTTTGTTTGATCGTTGCTATATAGCTGAAATATTGCTGAACGCGACGTTAAAACTTAATTCTCTATCTCTCTCTCTCTCTCTCTCTCTCTCTCTCTCTCTCTCTCTTGCAACATTTCATAAATAAACTGCCCAATTTTGGTGGACAGAAGGTTAGGTGGATTGATCAATAATAGATTTTTTCTTCATCTTCCAAATGTCTGAAGAAATGACAAGTGTTGTTGATTGACTTGTATAATATATTTCGTTGTTGTTGGTTTTTTTCTTCTTTCTTTTAACGGAAAAATTGGCCACATTTGTCTTTCAGAGTTTTATTTAATATACCATCACAAACGTCTGCACCATCTATCTTTTGTCTCGATCTATTTCACTGTGTCTCTTTTTTCTGTTTTTTTTTTATCTCCTTTCTATCTTAAGATTGTGTGCACATATTCTGAGCTTTGTTAAAGGTTTCTAAAATTCTGTTGTTTTTTTAACATGTTGTAAATAGCCAGCAATAGAATAGGATTTTTTTTTTAATATAATTATAATGGAGTAATTTATTCGATTATTCTAGTTTTAGATGTAGTATTCAACATATTTATCTTTTAGTTTATCTTCTAATTTTTGGACACTTTTTGGGGCATTCGATATGGTGAGGCAAATGACCGGCATTGTTGATGTTTTCTCAATCCATCCTAGCTGTGCTTTCCAATTCCATCGATTTTCAGTGATGTACCGGTACTACATAAGATTACACCTTGAAGAAAAGTTCGATCCAAACTATTTTCAAGGTGCGTCGTACAGTTAAGTATGTTTATGTGGGTATATGCTAATGGGAATCGCTCAAGTTCCCGGTTACAAGCAATAAAGGAGGCATACAATTTATTTCTACGTTTTGTGTATTTGTCAACCAATTTTTTAGGGTTAATCAAATAATGATATGGTCAGAGGTTGCACAGCCTCTACGAAATCCTTTCTGTGCGTTAGAGATTAGTTCATGTGAATCGGTGTAGACCATTAACCCGTTGTTTTGCATGTCTGTTACTTTGTTCACATTATTGTTTGCTGTTGGGGGTTACCCCCTCCCCCCCCCCCATGCAACCTTTGTGTTTATGAGAAGATTGCAATAAACATAGTGTCCGTTTCAATCGGTACGAGGTTGTCTCCCGTGAATCTGCTCTTTGGAATGAAAGGGATAAAAACAACAACGACTAGCGGATGAGCTGAGTTGGTGAACGGAAAACGAACGTTCGACTTCAGTTTTTGTGTTACTCAGGCTGTCAAGAGCATCAACTGAAGAAGATGATGTTTATGTTAGGCTAGAGAATGTACAAAATGTATGTCTTCAGATAATTCACAGTTCTGTGAACAACGACGCAGTTGAAAGTTAAAAACTTTTGTAGGTCATTGTAGGTCCATATTTCGCGATCATGCCGATGGAGAAACTTGACGAGCTCCAGAAGTTGGAGTATCTGTCTCTCGTGTCCAAAGTTTGCACAGAACTCGATAACCATTTGGGTTTGAATGACAAGGATCTGGGTAAGTCATTCTTAAATGATACAGTTGGTTTGAATGGCAATGCCATTTACTTTGTCACCAAGCTTAGCTGTGGATTTGCAATGACTGTAATCAGTAAATTATACACCATGAATTTCTGGCAATTTGATAATATAACTTTTGGCAATTTTGTACAATGTTGAAATATTCGGGTGTTGCTAATTCCTGGAGCCTAGCTGAACTGGATTCCATACTTAAACCCAGAGGCGGAGCCGGATTCAGGCTGAAGCTATGGCTGGATTCACATACTACTGTCTGTCTCAGTCTCACATTACGACATAACAGGATTTTTGGCAATATATCAGAGCCAATTTCTCTCAGAGCACTGAAATTTCGTCTTTCATGATCTGAACATTATTTGTGCATTTTTATCCTGAAATTGCATGATAATCCAGCCTAAACGTGGGTCAAATTCACCAAAATGAATTTCGCTCTGACAATTTTGCATGTTAAATTATGATGTCATATGATAGCGGCCAGTCCCAATGTTACAACATTTCAAGCCCAGCGTCATTGTGCTTTGAAAAGAACATGCGAGATGTTGGAGCTTTTGTTTGGCTCTGAATAGATTTCTTTGAAATTTCAGATTGAAAATGCACAAATTTCATATAGATACTTAGCTAAATAATATATAGCCCTCCCGAGTATGAGGGCTATAGGTCGGCCCCAGTCACCTCCAGCGAGGGTTTTAGATAATTTTATTACGAATCACCCACCTCTGAAACTGCTGTACATCTAATCTCTATCCCCTCCTGCGCACTATTTTAAAATCTTGTGCACTGTTGTGAAATAGTAACGAATATATCGCCGTCTGAATTTTCCAGTCGACGACTTTCACTTCGCGCGCCATGTTCAATTGCAAATGGCCCATATACACATATAGCGTGACGTCACCAACATGGCGCGTAGAGAGTTGAAGTTTTCGACTGGAAAATTAAGGGGCGATATATGCGTCACTATTTCACAATAGTGTGCAAGATTTTAAAATAGTGCGCAGGAGGGGATAGAGATTAGATGTACGGAAGTTTCAGAGGTGGGTGATTCGTAATAAAATTATCTAAAACCCTCGCTGGAGGTGACTGGGGCCGACCTATAGCCCTCATACTCGGGTGGGCTATATATTATTTAGCTAATAGATACTGTGAGTAATTTCACTGCTCTGAGAAAACTTGGCACTGATATATTGCTGAAAATCCTGTTACGTCGTAAGGTGAGACAGACAGATACTGTGGGCCAGAGTCTTTTTTTTTGTTGGCATTTTCATCAAAATAGTAATAATCTCTCTCCCGGCCTTATCAAGAGTGCATGGAGAGCACAGGTCTCCTCAAAACTGAGAGACTGCACTATTTTGTTTTGTCTTTCCAGCGGAGTTTATCATAGCACTATCAGAGAAGAATGAGACGTTCGAGAAATTCAAGAAGGTGTTGCTGGACAATGGAGCCGAGTTCTCTGTAAGTATCTTCATGTTCTTCCTAACCTCTTGTCATTCATCAACACTTTGCAAAATCATTGATGTATCTACAAACAGAAAATCTGTAAGATTCTTCACATTCTGTTGGTCAAATTTTTTGTGCTCTGACCTTAATTTACATTATTGTTATCCCTGCTGGACAACGTTACCACATGATACATGTAATTTAGTAAATATTAATCTCATGTGAAATAAAATAACTTTTGCCCACTTTTCCTCGTGGAAAAGCAGAAATTTTGAAGAAAAAAGATGAAAACTTCACTTTTCCGGTTCCCCACGTGGCTGCCATCTTGAATTTACCCATGAACCTCTGCTCGGGGGTTATGCAAATAGGCTCAAAATGCCCCGGGCCTCAATATGATAAACTACAAAGTCACGGAGTGTTAGCTCTCAATTTCTCGCCGTTCTGCATATAGCGCAGAAAGTTTGGATGTGGGGCCATTATGCCCCCTGCCCCTCTGGTAGGGTTAAGTTGACAGGTCATGCCATTCTATATGTGCACACTCATGACATTTGGCTTTCTGTATGTGTATAGGACTCATTGGTAGCCAATCTGCTGCGGTTGATCCATAAGATGAAGCCAAAGCCAAAAACCAACTCTGAGGAGTTTGGGGAGGCGGAGGAGGAGGAACTGAAAGATGACAAGGAATTGAAGAAGAAACTTTTCCCTGGATTAGCTCTCCCTGATAATCCAGATGTTAGGGTGAGTTAACATTAACTATTAGGCCACTGGAAATTGATTCTCTGTGTCATGTCACTGCCCGCATTGATTTGAAATGATTGATTTTCACACATCAGCACAAAAACAACAACCCACAAATGGGCACCGCTTTCGTGGAGTTATGCAGTGAATGTCCGATCTCCAAACCATTGTTCTCGAGTGAATTATTCATATCTCGTGGATATCTGATGAGTTTTGATTCACGATTAACTCACAAACATTTACTGGAAAAAGAGCCAGTCCCAGGGTGTATTCCATGCCACGAAGATCTCACAGTGAAACATATTCTTATCGATTGTTTTTACCCCTCGGACATTTTGGCCTCTGGGTATTGTTGTCGCCATGTCCGCCCGCCCGCCCGCCCGTCCGTCCGTTACCGCATTTTAGGCAAAACCGCTTGAGACACAACCACCAAATTTTGAACACTTATTTATCTCGTTCTAAATCAGACGCCTTTCGAAATTGGCTCCCCTCGGCCCATATTTTACAGAGTTATGCCCCTTTACAAATATATTAATTTCTATTTCTGTCCTATATGCTTGCATGTAACCAACTATATCTACAGAACTGGTGCTAAATTTTGGAAACTTATTTATCTACTTGTATTAATTTTGGCCTCAGGAGTATTGTCGTCGCCATGTATGTCCGACCGTTACCGCATTTTAGGCAAAACCGCTGGAGACACAACCACCAAATTTTTAACACTTATTTATCTAGTGCTAAGACAGAGGCCTATCGAAAGTGGCTCCCCTTGGCCCATATTTTACAGAATTATGCCCCTTTTACAGATATATTAATTTTTATTTTTGTCCTATATGCTTGAATGTAACCAAATATATCTGCAGAACTGTAATACTTAGCATGCTTTGTTCTTTTCATCCATACACTGATCTGTTGATACATCCATACAGTGCAAATTGTAAATTACCTTTAGCTTGATCATCCCAAATAGTACTATCTCTCCCCCATTTCACACTACACATGGGTCTCAATCACTTGGGGAAAGCCGAGGGGTTTTGATTAGATCAATCTCATGTTAAGATATTGTAAGAGGTTCTTTTTATCGAGCAACTACTTTAGAAGATCTTTTTGGTCGGGTGAGAGAGGACTGTGTCTTAGGTTATTTGAGAGAAATCGGTTTGTTGCGTAAGTTTTAATGTGTGTATGTTTTAATATGATGGATTACTAAGTTATTAACTTGAACCTGTTGAATACTTTAGAGTTTTGTTTGATTGTCGCTATATAGCTGAAATATTGCTGAACGCGACGTTAAATCTTAGTTTTCTCTCTCTCTCACTGTTAATCAAACCCCCATATCCCCCCACCCCCAGGCGCATTTTCAGTTTGATTGTCATGATTGTGGAACTGACCATATTTCTCCTGCCGTTACATTAAAACAAAATTATTTTTAGAACTTTTTATTTCAGCCATACCCCCATGACCACGTATAGGCAAAAATGCTGCCTTGTTATAGTACTATCTCCTTTATCCCACCAAAGTCCCTTTTTGATCACCTGTCTGTGAATGTGAGGATAGCTTGTGAACAACTTCGATCCTACATGTGTGTTGTTATTATCACAAAACAAAAACTGCATGTGAAATCACACATCTGAAATATTCATTCGCATTCAAAATCACTGATTACAATGAAATAGGAGCTTTTCACAAATTGAATGCTATCTAATTTAAAACTACAGTTGCTGAAGCCCTTGATCACAAATAAACTTGTAAACTTCAAATGAAGCCTGAGTGATCAATGTGAGCGATTTGCGACAGGAGCTACTGAAAAGGGAGATAACCTAGTTACTCACCACCAAATATAATCGACTGGTGGATGGAAAAAATTTGGGCGATCATGTGATCTTGATCACTGGTTTTCATGGTTTGCATTGGACGATTCTGTTTGAGGCGGGATAAATATATCTCTCTGTAATGTATTTACAGACAATGCTGGGTGATGTAGATGGAGAGAAAGACAATGTAGAAGATGAGAAAGTGGCTGGAAATATGATGGACGAACTCGAGGCTCTGTTTGGAAAAGAGGACAACAGGTACTACACATGTATAAATGTCTTAGGCCAAATCTAAAAACTTGTTTGTTTGGGGTATCATTTAACCTTGCTACAAACCATGGGTTTTCATTTGAATTTGCGAACTTGATCACATACCTGGTGACAATATTGCTTCATGAAAGTAGAGATAGATGTGCCAAACAGTGAAAATATTACCATTCCTGCTTTACAAACTTGTAGTTTCTGGGTTTAATTATATAATTTCAATATAAGGCAGCTCCAGAAAGGCCCTATATTTTCAGGATGAAAAAAAAATAATAGTACAATAAAAAGTTTCGGGTAGGGGCCTTTTTGGTGGGTAGGTAGGGTTACCACAAACAAACGATATTTTAATTTTGGCCTTATTGTTCACACTGAACTAATTTTCGCTATTGTCATGGTGAAAGGTTCTCCACAAAACAAAATTCCCATTCATATATCTTCCAACTTTGCTCTTTGATCTTCATTCGAAAATTCAGATTATTCTGCTTGCATGTTGTTGTTATGGTTTACATTATTTGCCGGGTTTTTTCTTCAATAATTTCAGGCAAGGTAGTATGATCAGCTATTTATTTGAAAACCAAAGAAACATTAAAGAGGGAGTAGCGTCATTTGGAAAATATTCATCAAATAACATATTTCGATAAAAGTTATTTAGTAGCTGAGATCAACTATGGGGAACGTTTTTCTGTGACCTCAATTTTTAATATCACGGGCACTGAAATCACATTTCTGACATTCTCTGAAAAACATGACAGCACCTGCACTTGGCTCCAGTGCCTGAGATGACGTCGCAAAACGCGCATCGCCATTCTGAGCGTGACGCTTTGCAACGTCATAGAACTTTTACCGTACTGTGATGGCTTCTAACGTGACGTCATGGATACCATGTCACGTTATCCGACGTCATCTCAGTCATTTCCCATTTTCACTGTTCACTAGATTGAATTGAAGAATCTAACAATATTGGTCCCCATACGAAATTCAAGACTTCGAGACTTGAAAAGCCTCTGGATAATGTTGCAGGTCATCATGACTTTCACTTTACCCGAACAATTAAAATCATGCTACTACCTCTTTAAGTTATTTGTCTGCAGATCGTATGAATACATCTGTAGAAATCCATAATTAAAGTGAACGTAAAGGCTGCGACAACACACGCACTGCGTGGAAGAACTATATTAAAAGTATCATTTGGCAGAAACAAATATTTTTTGTGATTTTTTCCCTTCCAAACCATAACAGTTTATTCATTAGCCTTGCGCCAATGAAAACGCTTGTACGGAGCACGTGATATTTTCCTGTGACGTAGTATCACTTTGTTTTGGCATCGCTGTAGCACGAATTGTGATTGCGGTGGTGGAGAGCTCGGCTGTTTCAAGCGTGTTTTGATTGTGTTGCGTGTCTCCAGCAAGTGTTTACTGACCTGAAACGTTCGATGAACTACTCACTACTTTCGTCGACATCGGAGCGTTTTGGTTCAAACTGGTAACCCTGTAAACCTTCATTTGTCTCTTTGTCAGAACTTGAAGTCAGGCTAGCCTCCTCGTGCGTCGCTATGTTTACATGCTTTCTGCGCTTTCTAACTCCACGAAGTAAAGAGCTCCGAAGTGATACGACGTCACTGCTCTGAGTGAGATAGCCAGCATGGCGGCAGCCGGGGAACAATAATACAACGGAGATAATTTCGTTCGTACTCGGTGCAAAAAAATCCCCAAAAATATTTGTTGCTGCTATTTCAGTATTTCAATGTAGCTCTTTCCCACAGAGTGCATGTTGCCTCAGCCTTTACGTTCACTTTAACGATTTTTACCCTCAAAAAGCCATTGCCAAGACGTTGAAAAGCATGTACAGTATGACTTTCGATCGGTCCTGTTTGTGACCATTCAACTTTCAAAGCTTTTCCCATTTGGTATAGGGAAGCACCATTGTGTTAGGCCAATATATGATTTGCCAGCGCACAGTCGTGTGAAGATGCAGGGTTTACATGGGGAATGTCCTCCATAAGGTCCTAGGTTAAACAACGGGAGGAATCAGCAAAAATGCTGTTTATTCAAAAACGACTGGAAAGAAATATTTAATACTCAGTGAGGTAAAGTGAAATTAAAGAAAAATAATACTACATGTAGATGTGGCATATGACAATTTTGTTTGATACATTTCCTTCTGTTTCTGTATACTCAGCATTATTGCTCATTTTTCCAGTTGTTTAACCTGGGCCCTTATGAAGAACAGCCCGGTTTACAGCCTGCATCTTTTCCCAACTATGTGTATGTGCTGGTGGATGACGATAGGTAAACTGTCAAGGTCTAATAGGCTCATGAGATAAATACTGAATTGGCTCTTTAGAATACTTGTGGATGTCTGTATATATTGAGAGTACATGTCTGTATATATGAGCTCAGTACATATATATTACTCTTTATATATTAACACTATAATGTTAAATACATACATGCTGCTTCCTCTTTATCAGCCAAGAAATAAAAACAGAAGTTCTGTCTGACAGCAAGCATCACAGGAGTCGTTCAAAGAGTAAAGAAAGAGACAGGAAAAAGTATGTATTTCTTCATTTATCACATTTATCGGTCAGTTGTGTTTGCAAGAATGATCAGCAGATTTTTCGGGACCTGACGACAAATACCCCATAATATAATCTGGAAGCTACACCCATCTTCCCTAGGAGCATGACTCGAAAACTAAAGCTAATTGTCCGACCCCATATTCTCATTATTTTCTGAGAGTTTGCATATCAAGCTGTACTGAATTATCCCATTCACCTCGTGGGAAAAAGCCTATAGGCATGATAGGGATTAACCTGGGATGCAGTGTGACCAGATTAGTAACTCCATGGGTCTGCACAGTCAGTGCTATAAAATGTACTGGCTATTTTGTTCAATGCTGAGAACTTCCATCACCTGTATTACGGTAATTCCCCTAATAATTCGATCACCGGAAGTGCAGCAAAAATGGCTTATATATGGAAATATTCTTCATGGCACCAGCTACAAAGTGTCACTTTTTGTCATTATATGACTTTTCTTCAATTTGAAAAAAGAATGGGAATGCTACTTTCTCTCTGTGTTTGAATAATAGAATTGAAAAGCGAACTTCCTGTGATTGAATTATTAGGGGAATTACCGTACTCAGTCAATTTGTGTAATATGATAACAAATAACAAGACAGGAAGTTAAATATCATTAAAATGTTGCACATTATAGGCAAGTTTTAAAGTTTTTAGATGAAAAAAGATGATTTTATGTAAGTTGCAGATTTTGTCCTAGTTTATAGACACCCGTTACATTGGCATAAAAAAAATATATTGAAGAATATTGTCAAATTTATCCAAATTTTTCTCCATTATATTCCTCAACATTTTGGTAACAAAGAAGTTGAGTTGGTTTGAGACTAACCGAGGTCCTTTCTGAGCCTTTGCATGAACCGATTTGAACATATAAGTGAAATAACATCAACAGCTCAATACAATGGAGTTACCTGCCCCTCCAGTACTTTATTTCAGGATTAACTAACTCCACTGATTAACTCCTTCAACATAATACATTCTCCCATCGTCAGAGTTTGTAACCTCCTAAAAGTTGGTGTAACACCCTCTGACTGTACTGTGCAGAAATATGTGGCATGCATACGCATTCGGCAGATCTTGACGTGTGAAAAAAGCAAGAGGGTGGCAAATCACTCCCTTGAATTCGCCAAGGGGAGTGACAAAGAGCGGCAAATAGCTCTCTCAGACTTACCGAGGGGAGTGATTTCTATTTTTAATAAATATTTGGATATCGACATGCCTCACTGTCAGCTATTTGTGAGAAAGTCGGATGGGATGGAGAAGACAGTTCGATCGTACCAGCAATAATGGCAGTGGGGTTTAACAATTTTTCAATATTACACACCAGGACACGATCAGGGGTAGTGTCAGTCATTATATAACCGATGTCATCGCCGTTCCGCGCAAGAAATGTTGACAGATTCACACAGTTTCCTCTAGCTGCCACACTGGAATGTCGCAGTAACGTTGGTTCTCGTGGAATTTTGACTTTCCAACTTCCGGTATTAATCCCATGATGCCGTTCTGCAAAACATGGCCGCGCCCTGGTCAGATTCAAAGTGGGAATGATATCGTCCTTCTCAACGCGCAATTGATAGATATTCGTTGCATTTTTCAATGGGAAAGGAAATTAAACGATCGGAATGAAGGCGCGCTATAAATCGCACGCTAGGGATGCGTTTTAGGTACGCGATAGGGAGCGGGAGCGATCACTCCCCTCAAAACACAAGGTCTGATTCGGTCTGTATCAATATTGATAGACACAGAGAACATCTATCTGTATACACAGGAGATGTGAAGTACATCCAATATATCTTGTAAAAGAATTAACAAATTTTGTCCTAAATTATTACACAAGAACACATGGTACAACATGTTTTTAGCTGTATCATGCTATGGATGATGCTGATTGGATGAGAGCCAAGCGCAAAAACCCCAGTGCAATCAGAGGGTATATCGGACAGTAGGAGGTATTCAATCTGATGCCATGAGAATGACATTATCAAGACATCATAATTGATTTGATATTTTTGTTGATTTGAAGAAGGAAACACAGGTCGAGAAGCCGATCTAAAGAAAGGAGGCATTCTAGAAGTAAATCCAGAGAAAGAAAAAGAAGTAGGTCAAGGGAAAGGAGGAGAAGTAGGTCAAAGTCATTGGACAGAAGAAGAAGCAGGTCCAGATCTGGTGATCGCAAAAGGAAAAGATCCAAGTCAAGAGACAGAAACCGACGACGGGATCATCGCTCACGAAGCCGAAGCAGGAGTACGGAACGAAATGATCGACATCGTGATAAAAGCCGTGACAGAGGGAAAGGCAGAAGTGAAAAGCTTTCCAATGATCCAGTAGTAGCCCAGGTAGATATGGTGTGACATATTCTTACAAACATCACTGACGAAGTATTCTAACCTTTAGGTATTTACAAAAAACAAAAACAAAATCAATATCAAATTAGTTTAGGTGGCTGTATTTTTAACCATTCCACATGCTCATGCTATTCCACAGCAGCACAGCATGTAGGCTATTTTTCTGCCTGGGTAGGGAGCAACTTGGTCAATGTTACAACAGAGAGTCGGTGGTCAGAATGGATGCGCTCTAGAGTTGACAGCACATATCTCATACCTGGAGAGAGGGGGGGGGAGGGTGTCAGGAATTGACTGGATGAAGTACTGCCTTTGGCATTATGGCAGCACAAAGGCAGAATTGACAACTGTTGCATATGTAGTCACACAGAAATATGATCAAAAAAGGCAATTTGACATTGACAAAGTTATTTCCCTTTTCTTACGTGTAACCATCGGTCATGTCAGTAATATAGAGAAATGTAGAAAGGAGAAGACAAATTGACACAATCTTAATAAATTAATATCCTATCAATGCTACCCAATTGTATATGGCGCCATGTAGGATCTTACATATTTCAATTGAATTTAATGTTCATAGCGCCCAGGTCATGAATATTTAATAGCCTCACAACATCAGCGCAGCTATTGGACTACTTTACTTTGAGTTGGGGAGGGGGATAGGATCACCGTATCCACTTTAACCCAAGGTTTATTCCGAGGACCAGTCCATCTACCCCGTATTATGGTGCCACACTGTCTGGAGGCAGCAACATCAGGAGATAACCCACCAGCGTGGCGTCAGCTTCTGCTAAGCCAACAAAAATTCCCCTACAAAACATGTCCTCTCCAAAGCACTGTGAAGAGTGAAGAGAGGATTGGTTGACACTTGTTACTGCAAGCCGGTTAGATCCTACAAGTGACATATCCAAATGGTGGAGCAGACAGGATTTAATTTTAATTAGATTATGGATTGACTGATCATGTGATAATCATGGTGTTAACTGGATTTATATCTTACATCTTTTCAGATTTATTGATCATGTGATAATCACGGTGTTAACTGGATTTATATCTTACATCTTTTCAGATTTATGATGGCAAAGTTACAACAATTATGCAGTTTGGCTGTTTTGTGAGAATAGAAGGTCTGAGAAAAAAGTGGGAGGGCCTCGTTCATATATCTCAGGTTTGCTCTAGTTTAATTATCATGATGTTATTATCGGCTATTCTCAATAAACAGTCAGGGGACCAACTTACAAAAGTTATAAAAATTATAACCTAGCCAAGTTATGAGTGAGTGAGTGAGTGAATATGAATTAGCATCGCTTTCAACTATATTTCAGTCATATGCTGGGCGCTATTCATTTTCACACCCGGGAACCACACGGGTGGGGTCCTATTCCTTTTCACACTCGGGAACGTCGCCCTTTTACGACAAGCTCTCTGAGGAGCTGAGGCCTATTCTTACCATGACCTGCGGTGTGCACGACGACATCCCAGGTCAATCCCCGGAAGCCCCACGGGGCGCCAAGTTATGAACTACGTATAGCAATAACTCTGAGAAGTTATAGTTTGTGGTGCACAGTGACCAGAAAGTGTTTGTGGAAGGAAATGTCACAAAAAGTAGACCAGAGGGAAGAAAACATGATTTTCTAATGCAAACATGGCAAGGTTACCTTCAGAAGATTGGATTAGGCCATAATTGTTATATCAACATTCCATCAGCACAGTACGTTATACCTGGAATGTCATTGTGCACACCACAGGTCATGCTAAGAATAGACCTCAGCTCCTCAGACAGCTTGTCGCAAGATGCGACTGAGGCACCTGTGGGGTTCCCGGGTGTGAAAAGGAATAGGACCCAACGTTGTGATATGACTGAAATATAGTTGAAAGCGACGTTAAATCATATTCACTCACTCACCCCTAACTTTATAAGGTTTTTCATGCCAATTTGCACAGTAAACAAAAATGAATGCAGCTCATCAAAATGAAGTGTGGCCTTAAGTAATAATACCTACTTAATTGACCATAATGTCTTGGCTTTACAGGATAAAATATACATAATTGAAAGAAAAATTCCGGCATGCAAGGATGAAAGCCGATACGCAATACATGTATCCAGGTAAAATCTCGTGTTTATGCAAGTTTTACGAATAGTATGGACTGTGTTAAGTGAATTATCAGTGGTAATTACACTCTGTGATCTGTGGTCAAAGTATGATGATCTTGATATAATCACTTCTAGACGTTATAATTAAAAACTTCTGTAAATTGGTCCCCTGACATGAACATGTATAATATGGTTCTGTTGTTACATCCTGTATGCAGCCCTGAGAGCTGTTCCATTTAAAAAGGTATGGGAGGGGTGGAAGGCAGCTCTGAATTATACCCCACCACCCATAGAAATTTTGTTGGCCTTCTCAATGTTGTAACATGGATTGAAGGGAATTTCCTCCCATGACCCATAGAATAATATAATGAGTGCCTTCCTCCCCTCCCATACCTTTTTAAATGGAACAGCCCTGATTACTGGGATAAAGTTCTTTCATATGTAAAATATCAAAATTGGCAACTTCTTTTGAGTTGCCAATTTGCTCAGGATTTATTCTTAAACACCTGTCGCCATTGTGACAAGACATTATACATTTAGTGCGGATTTGATACATTTCTATTGTGTAATCCTACTGGACGTGTTTTCCGTGGAACTGCTTTCAAAGGTGGCTCTATGTTCCTCTCCATTGCACAGTACAAAACTGGGCCATGTGAATGATGAAAATTTTGATACGTGTAGCTGACATGTGTACAGACATGCTAGACTTGTATATGTACAACAAAGTCGTAAAATTAGAATAATGTTCAACAGTCCACTCGTACAAAGTTTTGCCATATTCAAAAATATCATGTGGGAGAATTCAAAGTGACTTCCTGCAATAAAGCCACACAAATTTTATTTCTTGTTTCACGAGCGGATTTAATTTTTGGATTTAAGGTTGGAAAAATATAAGTAAAACTCAACATTTAAAGTTCACCGCTTTCTTTCTGCAGGTACGTAGATGAGTTTATATTCATCTGACCCTGTCCATAATGTCAAAATAGTATTGCCTCCAATCTTGATAACAAATAAAACCCGCCAGTAAAATAAGAAATAAAATTGGAGTGGCCTGTTGTTCAAAGTATCATACAGTGTATGGTAAGTGAGCCAGCACATATTACTTAATTTGCTACATGTAATATTTACCTTTGAATAGTTGCGCAGAGAAGGCAGAGTAACCAATGTGGCTGATGTTGTACAGAGAGGTCAAAAGGTCAAGGTCAAAGTTCTTTCATTTACGGGTAACAAGACAAGTCTTTCTATGAAGGTGAGTGTGTCTTGTCATCAGTACCTTTTTACGCCGTGGTCATTTTGGCCTTGGGGTATTGTCGTCGTCATGTATGGCCATACGTCCATCCCTTACCGCATTTCAGTTAAAAACTCTTGAGATACAGTGACCAAATTTTGAAATTTAATATGTAGTCATAAGTCTATTGAAAATGGCTCTGCTCAGTCCATCTTTTACAGAGTTATGTCCCTTTAGAGATGTATTAATTTCTGATTTTTGTGATATATAGCTTGAATGTATTTACCAACTACATGTATATCTGCAGAACTGTGTTTGATACAGCTACAACATTTTGGAAACTTATTTATATTATTTGTAGTCTCTAGAGATCAGACTCTTCCATATTTATCCATTCTTTCATCGTCAGAGTTTGTAGCCTCCCAAACTGTCAGTGTAACACCCTCTGACTGCATTGAGCTGAAAAACATAGCATCAGGGCTCGACATTGAAGACTGCTCGACTGCCCGAGACAGGTGAATGTAGCACTGGGGCAGGTAGTTTCTAAGCTGACATGCCCGACTGGACAGGTCGTTTTGGCTGAATGAATTCACCAGCTGTGCATCTGTCGCGACTATTGAAGTAAATCAAGTTTTTACAGTATGGCAGAACTTGTCAAATTTATGGTGACGCAAGACTTATGAATATTCAGGGCTTCGTGTTTAGCGCGAGTGATAGCTCACCTGCATGCAAACACTCGCGTAAATTCATGTCATGAGAGTGATTTTTAGCTCACATAAACTGTCATATTTTATGTTGTATTATATTGCAACCGCTCGCCTGACTTTCAAATACGCTCTCCTAAATATTTTGATGTGAGCTATTTTTAGCTCGCGCACTAATTCTAAACACGAAGCCCTGATATGTTGTTTACTTTTTTCTTAGCGCGAGTGCATCCATTCCCATATAGTGTATTTGCTGTGATGCTCCTGCACATGGTTTTTCTCCCCACTCCACTGTCAGACATTCGCTCCTTGACTGACGTTGGTCTCGCTGGGGCCTATCGACCAATCGCAGAGGAACTTAATATTCACTCTGCAGCCAGTCGCAAAATGGCGGCCAAACAATTTTCGCTGTCAAAGTTAGGCAAGTAGGAGTGAGATCTATAGAGATCTAACGTCGAGCCCTGAGCATGCATGCGCATTCAGTCTTTATCGATTTTGAATAACACAAGAAGCATCTTTCTGCAGGCGAGAATTTGGAAAATGCATGCAGTATACAGGCTTGCAAGTGCCTCCTATATTTTTCTATATTTTTGAGTCATTCCTGTATTTTCCTATATTTTACTCAAAACCTCCTATATTTCCTATATTTTGACTTTTTCTCCTGAAAACTTTCACCAATTCTCTGAAATGAGTCCATTTGGCATGAGAAACTACATTTCAGGAAATTTTGCACTTCGCTTCGCTCGGCAGATATGGAAACATTTAAATCTCTCTTTCTTGAACGAAGCAGCAGAACGGGTCCCCTCAATCATCCCCCCTATGACTGCATTCAGTGAAAATAATCTTTAAACTCCAGAAAACTACCAATTTTGGAAGATACGATGTAGTAGTGACCTGTCTAACACTCCTTTATTTCCTATATTTTATTAAGAAAGTTCCTGTATTTCTTCTATATTTTGGCAAATTTCCTCTTGTATTTTCATTGTGAGCCACTTGCAGGCCTGAGTGTATCTTATGGAAGAATGAACAAGTTTGATGATCAGCTATTTAACAAGAGCCCAGTTCGCTCCATTTAGTAAAGGACAATGCTGATTGGCCAAGAGCCATGATGAGCACAAAAGCTTCATGCCACGTTTCATCCTGAATGCAATCAGAGGATATATCTGCCAGTAGGAGGTATACAGTCTGATGCCAGGAGAAAGTATTTTTCTTGATTTGCCAATTTGTTCAACTGCCTAAATTAATGGCTCACTTGCACATTATTGAGAGAACAAACAAGAACCTGTCTCTGTACACTGATCCATGACTTCAGCTGTTAGCATATCAGGGGCGGTGGAAACGGGGCGGGGGGGCAGAGGGGGCTGCAGCCCCCCCCCCAGTTTGGAGAGGGTGAGGGCTCAGCCCCCCCAGTTTCAACAAAAGCTGAGTGACTTTTTATACGCCCGCCCAAAAGGCGGTCGTATTATGGGATGGCGGTTTCCGTCCGTCTGTCCGTCTGTCCGTCTGTCCGGTTCTCGTGTCCGGTCTATATCTGGGACAGTTTCCTATTCACAGCTCCAATTTTTGGTGAGTGGATACCCTACCGGGAGACGATGTGTCGCGTACCAAAATGAAGGTCAAGGTCACAGGTCAAAGGTCACTGGCATAAAAAACAGGAAATCACTGAAGTGCTCGTGTCCGGTCTATATCTGTGAACGTTTTCTATCCACAGTTGCAATTTTTTGTGAGTGGATACGCCAGGTGGAGACGATGTGTCGCATACCAAAATTAAGGTCGAGGTCAGAGGTCAAAGGTCACTGTTGTCAAAAATCAGGAAATCATTGATCGTTGTTAGTTTTCTATCTACAGTTCTAATTTTTGGTGAGTGGATGCCCTAGGGGGAACGATGTGTTGCATATTAAATGTAGGTCAAGGTCAGAGGTCAAAGGTCAGTGTGATCGAAAAATCAGGAAATCGTTAAAAATTTCTTATTTTTTGTGAGTGGATTCAGTAGGCGGAAATGAAGTGATGCATACCAAAAATTAGGTCAAGGTCAAAGGTCACTGACCCCAAAATTAGGAAATTATTAAAAATAACATTTTTTGTGTCAGTAGATACATTAAGGAGACACAATGAGTCACATACCAAAATGTAGGTCAAGGTCAAAGGTCAAGGTCACTATGACCCAAAAATCGTGAAATTGTTAAAAATCATGATTTTTTGTGTCCATTGAGAAATTGAGGGGAGACGGTTTGCCATGTACCAAAATTTAGCCCAAGGTCAAGGTCACTGTGACCCCAAAATCAGGAAATCATTAAAAATCATGATTTTTTGTGTGCATTGATAGATTGAGGGAAGACGATGTGTTGTGTATCAAAATTGAGGTCAAGGTCAAGGTCACTGTGACCCCAAAATCAAGAAATCATTAAAAGTCACATTTTCATATGCCTGTCGAAGACGAGGTCATGTAATGCGATGTTGAGTTCTGTCCATTCATCCGTTAACATTTATTGTCCATGCGATAGCTCTAGTTTCAAGGTATGGATTGGTACCAAACTTTGAGTATACCTTACTCGCATGGCAAAGTGGAGCCATACATATGAGATCAATTTGTCAAAGGTCTAGGTCGCAGTCCCCAAAACTGAATCAAGCTTAGCTGACTAAATGTGTTGGAATATTCAAAAGTCTTTCCCCTCCATTTATATGATATTGTCCTGTTGAGTTGTCTCCCATGTTTGAAACGCTTCATTTAGTTAAACTGTTGTGAAATAAAAACCATACATTTACTAATTTAACGGGGAAAGGAGTGCTTTATGAACTTCACACCTGTTTATTAACTCGGGAACAAAGGTTTACTTCATCACTTTCTTCTTCATTCACGAAAAATTATCTCGTCTGAAAGGAATCCATTTGCAGGGAAACTGCTATTTTCTTGTGTTTGACTATTGTCGATTTCAGTGTGGGATATGTGAGTTCTCAGCTCTTGCTTCAAGGTCAACCAGTTACCAAGAGTTCAGCTCATTTTAGTTTATCATTCAATATAAGATGTGATATATGTTGCATTCTCATAAGCAAAAAATTGTAGACCTTTCTCTGGATTGCTAGATCAATTGGAGTCCAGGCTATTAAACAACCTTGAAATTTGAACCAATGTAATTCCAGATATACGGGCGTATATTGAAGCCCCTTGGGCTCTTGTTCATGATTTTGGTCCTAATGTGACCAGATATACAGACCGGTTTTTTTCCGCGGCCGCCCTGTAGGCTAGGTTTTCACAGAGCGGCGACTTTGCACTGGAGGGGCACGTTGCTGTTTGGTTTAAAGTGTTCTGATTTGCTCATACTTCTGTTCCATTCGCAATGACCAATAACTGTTTTAGATGTTAATTTACATAGAAATTGCATTAGCTTTATTGGACGATTAGCTGATTTATAAAATTTCAAAATCAAGCTAAAACTTAGTTTCATATTATTTCTTTTTGTGTTCATACTTTTCTCTCCAAACGTGTCAGCGCTCTCCAACCCTCTGCTGAAATGTTAATTTCTTCGAGATGACTGCGTATAGTTCGAATTTTGGAAAGGAAAAATACTTTTTTTACATTCAAAATTATCAACTCAATTTTTCTTTTAAGTGATGAGAAAAATCACAAAAACAATCTCAAAATGAAATGATTATATAGTCAGGATAATTATGTCGTTTTATATGCCGGAAATCGGTCAGATTGCGTCTACATCCATCTAGGAGCGTGGAGCTTCCAGGGCCTAGGCGGCCCCTGGACCCTCGCCTAAAGTGCTATGATAGTCGAGCCCCCCCCCCCAGTTTTTGGGAGCTTCCACCACCGCTGCATATTTCTCTTAGCCCTAGTTTTTAATCTAGGCATGCTAGGAGACTATTTTGAACTGGTGATAGCTGGCATACCTTCATGTACTATTGGCAAAATTATACATTATTCTAAGCATATGATTAATTCTTTTTACATGTTTAATGCTTGGAAAGTATACATGTAGTACATATGTATAACATTATATTAGATGTCATCAGTTCAAGATATTGTCTTGGGGTTAAAATGATAGGGCAAAGTGAAATTATACTAACCATTGGCTGATCATGCATTTTGGGCACATTCTAATTATGCCCCCCCTCTAACTAGAGGGGGGGCATATAGCGATCGCTTTGTCCGTCCGTCTGTCTGTCCGTCTGTCTGTCTGTCCATCTGTCCATCCGTCTGTCCGTCTGTCCGTCCGAATTTCTTGTCCGGGCAATATCTCGGTTAATATTTGATGGACAGGATCGAAACTTGCATGGAATGTGGCCAGTGGCTCGTAGTTGTGCAGCGTGGAGTTTTTTTCGAGTTCCGGTATAATTTTCAAGAGTTATGGCCCTTTTTCTGAAATCTCTGTGAATGGGACTTATCCGGGCTGGATCTTGGTTAATATTGTATGGACAAGTATGAAATTTGCATGATATGTGGTCAATGACCCACAGTTGTGCAGCGTAAAGTTTCTCCACGTTTCGCTTATATTTTCAAGAGTTATGGCCCTTTGTTCCTGAATTCTCCGTGAATTGGGACTTGTCCGGGCTGGATCTCGGTTAATATTGTATGGACAATTATGAAATTTGCAGGATGTGTGGTCAGTGCCCTGTAGTTGTGCAGCGTGAATTTTCTCCGCGTTTCGCATATATTTTCAAGAGTTATGGCCCTTTTTTCTTCAAATCTTTGTGAATTGGAACTTGTCCGGGCTGGATCTCGGTGAATATTGTATGAACAATTATGAAATTTGCAGGATATGTGATCAGTGCCCTGTAGTTGTGCAGCGTGAAGTTTCTCCACATTTCGCCTATATTTTCAAGAGTTATGGCCCTTTTTTCTTCAAATCTTTGTGAATTGGGATTTGTAGGGCTGGATCTCGGTTACTATTGTATGAACAAGTATGAAATACGCATGATATGTGGTCAGTGACACATAGGTGTGTAGCGTGAAGTTTCTCTGTTTTCGGTTATATTTTCAAGAGTTATGGCCCTTTGTTTAAACCTAAGTGAATGGGATATATTTATTTGTCCAAGCTGGATCTCAGTCCATAACTGATTTGAACCAGGAAAATGGCTATATTATATGGTATTCTACATTCCAAAGCAGACAACATAGGTCCTGAAGTATGAAATTGCCCCAAAAACAGTGAATTGGGTACAAAATTCACTGATCGTTTCATAATTTCACCACAATATAACTGGCAACCATCTTGCATCGAAGCATCGTATTATCACTTGTTGCTTGATATTTGGAATATGTATTATGTGAGACATGGCAAAAAAGTGACTGAAACAGAATTTTTATAATTATCCAAATTAGGCCTCCACCAACCAATAAAGAACAGAACAATGGCGGGGTAGTGTCGGATTAAAGTGGAAGGGGGGGCATACAATTGAGCAATCTCTGATTGCTTCCTTCCTGTGTTTGGGCACAATGTTAAGCATTGTATTTAGGTGTTAATCGTAAGTCGCCTGATACATGTAACCTCTCTATAACCATATATATATTCTACGTTCTGTGTTCCCCAGGATGTGGACCAATCAACAGGCGAGGACCTGAACCCAAGTCGAACGGGTGGCTCTATGGGGGGAGAGGTGCAGGATGAGATCCAGGCCCGTAACCCTGACCGCCCCAGTACCATGCCCCTTGTCAGTGTGCCCGATATCGAGGAGACGACAGAGAGACGGAAGGTCCAGCGCGTCTCCTCCCCAGAAAAATGGGAGATAAAACAGATGTTGGCCGCCAGCTGTATTGACAAGTCCGAACTGCCCGACTTTGATGAAGACACTGGACTTCTTCCTAAAGAAGATGACTCTGGTATGTACGGTAACTCTCTGATAGACATTCGTACTGATAATAATGACGTAATGCAAGGTGAAAAAGCTCAAGTGATTTTCTTTATATTTGAATATTTTTCCTCCTTTACGGATATAGAATCTCTTTTTGTGTGTGTTTGTGTGTGTGTCTGTCATGTTTTTCCTTTAACACAATAAATCGAATACTATTGATTCAATTCACTCCAAATTTTAACTGAAGATATAATTAGGGAATAGCTCTCAGCCTATTGATTTTGAGGTCTGTGGCTGCCATATTGGATTCAGGCATGATGTTTTGTGTCATTCAAATAGACACAAAAATAACTCAATACGATTTACTGTACTTGGATGTGTATAGGATGTTTCACCTAGATTAGCTCAGGCAATGATAAAAATGATATAGCATGTTAATTGCTTACACGATCAAATAACAATCATGTATATTTTCACAACATTTTGTTAACTTTTTTTAAATGTCTAATTCTCTCATACTCTTTTAATATTGTATAGTACTTATGTTGATGTTTTGTTTTACTATTTTTTTCAAATGTTGGAAAGCCTCAGTGGGAGGCCTGATTATACAGATGATGATGTATTTGATTATGTTTGTATGTTCACGATGATAATTATATTATACAGATGACGATGTAGAGATAGAGCTGGTAGAAGAAGAGGCTCCGTTCCTCAGAGGTCACGGCCGTCAGGGGGTTGACCTTAGTCCCGTCAAAATAGTCAAGGTTTGTCCTCATTCTAGACTCTTATACTTTATTCGACTGAGTCGTATAAGCTCGCTTTGGCTAGACACTCCTTCGTTCTTTTGGCTTTTCTTCAGCCTTCTGTGTTGCGGCCTCATATATGATGGACACAACTGAAATGCGGAGAGTTACCTAACCATTCCAATGATCAGGGATGTCACTAGTTTTTGAAGTAGCAGGTGCAAGACATGGAAGTTGGCAGCCGCAAGAAGTGACATTAGGGAGCTTCTTGAAGTTAGGGCATGAGTCCTCAGGCCTGGTCGTGAGGAAAATTTGTGATGGAACATTCTCCTGGATCCGTTGGGGCGAGCAACACCTCAAAATAGCTTACCTAAAGGCAGTTGGGAGAGCAAATGAATTTTCACCAAATAAATGAACAAATGCTGTTGTTTTGTGTCACGTACTGTGTTCTGACTTCGATTTCTGGTTTATATCCAATGTTGGATACCGCAGGTGCCCAGTTCAAGAAAGTCTTCAGTTTGACCTTGCTTCCCCCTTGGCTTTGACATGTTCGATAGATGCAGCCATGGCGAATAAAATTAAAATTAATAGACGACGCAAAAACATCTTCGCCTGTCCTCACACCAACATGGTGCCTTGAAGTCACGTTGTCATAGCAATGGCTGAAGTCCCATAGAATATCGCGAGAAGACAGCTATGCGCATGACCCAATATCACACTTCCTGCTTGGTATTGAAAGTGGAAGCGGGCGCCAGTGATACATTTTCGTCATAAACGAAAATTTGAACTTTTGGACAAGTAATAAATCGGTCGCCTGAAACGACTTGGGTGTTTGTGGGTGCAAGCGCGAGCGAGTTCTTTAACATGTTTAAAGGAATGGCATAGGCTGGGTATCCAAACACTATTGGAACTTCTCGTAGTGAATTGTGCATTAATTATTAATGCCCATTAACAGGAAGACTTGTGAAAAAGCCATTAAATCTCCCTTCAATCAGCCATGAAATGGCCATTAATATTGGACAAAATCATGGCTTTGTGATGGCCAAAATGGAAATATAATAATGACCATTAACATAAATTAATGACCATGAAATTGGGAGTAATAATCTGGAATATTAATGACCATTAATAGTCAATGAAATGTTTAAGGGCCATGAATCCAGCAAGACTTCATGCCCATAATCTAACCATTAAAGATTCATGGCCATTACTCAACAGTCAGTTAATCATGAATATTGGACAAAATCATGGCCATTAAAGAAATATTGCAATTGAGGGGTATTCAATTGCCATTAATTATAAGAATTATGATGAAATGTGGGCCATTAAATATCCGATGCCAATTAATGGTCATTAAATCATTATCTAAAAAGATAGAGCTACAAATTTCACAAACAATATATGTATCAGCCATACTTATTATTTATTCATCATTTAAATCATTATCTAAAAGGATAGAGCTACAAATTTCACAAACAATATATGTATCAGCCATACTTATTATTTATTCATCATTTATGCACTGAGTGCACGTGACTGATGTGACAATAAAACAACTTAATCAACATGAAATGAAAGCCTCAATCAATTACATTATTGTCATTGCATCTGAACATTCAACAGTCCAACAAGAGCTGTCTGAACTCAAAATACGCCCAAAAACATATCAGTCTGAACAGGTGGAACAGTGAATTGAAAACTTTCAGCACTGTATGTATTTACATGTGATAGTTAGTGGTGTACAAGAAAACAAGGACTCCCCGTAATGCACCTACCTACCAATGTTCAGATCAGAAGATTGAAAAGTGTGATATACAGCCTGGACTTTAGGGATACTATCCTTACAATGACTGAGGTAAAGAGGGTGTGTCTGGTTGCCATGGAATGACCCACATGAGCAAAAGCAATGCCCGACACATCGTCTCCCCTAATTCATCTACAGGGGTTAAAATGCTCAGGATTTCCAGGTCATCAACTGGATGACCTTGTGAAAAATTGAGGTCATCCCAGTGAGATTGACGTCATCCATTACACATGGTACATGTATTGTGCAGTCTCTTCAACTTAAATTTTAATCTCAATTGGGTGTTTCAAATTTTTATTTTTTATTTACTCTTGCCAAAAGGCAATTTCCAGAACGAAAACTTGAAAGGAAAAAAAACAGTTGAGAATAATATCTTGCACATCCTCATGCCTGCATAATATTATAATTTACAAGACCATTTTCTCTTGGGATTATAGTGTTGTATCACAATAGGTGTAAGTTGCAATATGGCTTCTTTGACTTGTCAAATTCAAGACAAAACTCGAAGAACGTTTTGTTACTTTCATTATCAAAATGCAACCAGGAATGAGGATCTATTTTTGTCTCCATGAGCCTTGAAAGCTATAAGCTTTCATTGAGGCACTGGTCGATTTGTACATCACTCCCACTCAATTCAACATATGATTTTGAATGGTTGTTGTTGTTATCAACTTCATCTGGCGTGGAAATTTCATCTGGTGTTTGGCATGTTTGATTATCATCAATATTCTGTGAGGAATGGGTTTCCTCAGCCCAGGGGCATTTTAAAGCCCCCCAAAACCCAGAAAACGTTTCTATACTTTGTTGACCAAACATTCATGATGCAAATATAGAAGTGCTGTCAGCCACGCAAGTTCGTGTTGTTACCCTTACCAAAGACGAATACATTGTATTTGTCTTCCGAATATAATATTGTTTTGTGGTAGTTTTATGGTAGTTTTGTGGTTAGAATGTAATGCGAATACAATGTTCTGATTTGTTCTCATGTTGGACTTTTGGAACTCATTGTATTCGGAATGTCTTCGAACACCGATTGTATTCCGACTGTGTGTATATGAGCCGAAATATTTAAATTAGATTTGTATTCGAAGGTTTTATAACGGTTGAACCACAATGCAGAACCACAATCCAGATCGATAGACAAATTGCATGATTGTATTCGAATATTAATGGAATGTATTTCGAATACAATGACCGAATACAATACCATGCAACTGATATAGCCTGCAGGGCAAATCATCATCAAGGCATGCATGCACTAAAATTTTTTAAACATACAAATGAGAATTTATTTCAGATATGGACTGCCACTGGATTAGTAATATTTTCCTCTCATGTACTCTGCAAAATTGTTTGGGAGAATTAAGTTTGAAGACCAGTATTTGAAATAAATTACAGTAATAAATCAATGATAATTGTGAGCGGGGTCTTGTGAGCAACCAGTACGGCATCCGATGTACAGGATTTATACACAACTTTAACT
Organism: Hanleya hanleyi; assembly: GCA_036873755.1. Taxonomy (NCBI): domain Eukaryota; kingdom Metazoa; phylum Mollusca; class Polyplacophora; order Lepidopleurida; family Hanleyidae; genus Hanleya; species Hanleya hanleyi. The sequence goes on from JAVTVY010034039.1 coordinate 51,436, forward strand.
AGGTTTTAGATAATCCGTACCATTTAGTGATTTGAAGAAATTGTATCTTTGCTGGATGTATAGTTTTTTTCTCTCTCTCTCCCTGCAGTAACAGACCGTCTCACATTACGATGCGACAGGATTTTCAGCAATATATCAGAGCCATTTCTTCTCAGAGAAGTGAAAATCCCCACAGTATCTATATGTAATTTGTGCATTTTTATTCTGAAATTTGAGAGAAAACTGTTCAGAATCAAAGAAAATCTCCAATACCTCGCATGTTATTTTCAAAGCACAATGATATGACGGTGGGCTTGCAGGCGCTATGAAAATAACATTGGAGAGGTATTGGAGATTTGTTTTTATTCTGAATATATTTTCTTCAAATTTCAGAATAAAAATGCAAAAATTACATAGATACTGTGGGTAATTTCACTTCTCTGAAAAGAACTGGCTCCGATATATTGCCAAAAATCCCGTCCCATCGTAATGTGACTGAGACAGAGTGAAAACAGGAAGCCATTCCAACAACAACAACGACGATGTAGACCGCTAACAAGATCAAGACGTCTCTTGTATTCTATGAATACATCACTTCTTATGAATTTCGTATAGCTTCAAGAGTATTTCATGTTTATAAAGATCATGCCAGCCTCAAACATTTCCTATTATCTTGGATGATCAACGAAAATGTTGTTGTAGAAAAAACGGAAACTGGACCCGCGGTAATGTTCTACGCAAGCAGAAATTTACAAACCCATTTCTTTTCAAATGGGTTCAACAAAAACCCTCAAATTTGGAAGCTTAGCACTTAAAACAAATGAGCAAATATCCATACCTGTCAACAGATTTTAAGTTGCAAGGAAAACAATATGTAATCTCATGCAATCAACATTTGCATGGAACTGTCTGCACACCAGCAGTGAGTTTGGGTTTGACCGTCTGCTCTTTGAATTTTGGCGCCGTTGTAAGCAAAAGTGAATGGGTGAAATTGTTCCTAGGGAACTAATGCTGTCATATCCTGAAGTTATGAGACGAAGGGAGATCACTCTTGTTAATAGTATTGGTGGAGCAGGAACAAACGTCGTTCACATAGGACCATTTTACACCACCATCCACTCAAGACTGGCAAACATGGCCGGCGGCTGGCAGTCAGCGGGAAAGATGAACAAACATTTCAACAATTCTGTCAAGTTCATCACATTGACAGTTTGTTTTATGGAAGCCAATTTTTTGTGATCGTCAGGAGGACGACCTGAGCCTAGATTTTACTCGTCAGCAGATATTTTTGGTCTAACATTTTGACCCCTGTAAAGTTATTAACCCTAAAGTTAAATATAATTTTTAAAAAAAGATGATCACTGGATTCTGGTTAGCCTGAGTGATACAAGACTGATCCCTCTCTCCAATATTATTCTTCATTGCATTGGCAATTTTGAGAAGAGTAACCAAAAGCTCCCCTTCAAAATTTAGATTTTGTTCCATTTTTATAGCCTTGGTGGACCAGTAAGCGAACACTTTTGAGTGATTTTAATTTCCAGAAATGCGATTTGAATATTAAAATAAAAACTAGTGGCAGAAAACAAAGGACCGAACTTTGATAATTATTTTCAGGTATGAATATATTGTCCAGCAGCAATTTACTTGAGTGAGGAACGATTTCAAAGAGAGCGGTTTGATCTCCGAAAATATGGTGATACAGGTCCAGTAAGCGAACACTTGCTTGTCAGCGATGTTTTGACAATTTAGAGATACATTGTTATTGGATATTGGTCATTGTATGTCGAGAATAGATTGTTGAGCAAATATAGTACTTATCCACAGTAAAACAGACTTCCACTGAGTGAAAAACATCATAAAGCCATTGCCTACCGTCAAAAACAACGTCGGAGGGAGCAGTCATTTTAGCATGAAGTACCGCCATTCCACAGTATGAGAGAAAAACAAGGGGAATAACTCAAATCATTACTTGTCCCCTCCAAATCTACAGTAGCGCCCTCACCAGCATCAAAACTTTTGCCGATGTCACAGATGACGAAAGAGAAAGTTATTTTTCCCAGATATCATCAGATTCACCATAAATTTCTCCAACTTCTAGTGTAATTACTATCTTGATCTGACTTTCTGTCAGTTTGTACAAAGGACGCAAATCTCAAAATATTTTATTTGTTGACCTCCCAAGCGACCTGTCGTCTGCTTTTTCTATCAGAATCGGGTGACAAATGAGCCAGTTTTGTAAGTAGAAATAACCAACTAATCAAGTAGTTGAACAATTATAAGTTTTGTGTATTGTTAATTTCCCAGGATGTAGTATTTTGACTCATTTGTTTGAACCTGTTCGCTTACTGGTCCTGTTCGCTTACTGGTCGGAATCTGCTACTGCATAAAAGGACCTGAAAGTATGTAGAAAGAGGCTCAGTGATTTGCCATCTACATTGCCAGAATTGCCCTAGAATGCATCTCAGAGCATCTAGACCCCTGGGGCTTACGGGGCCTAGGCGGCCCCTGGACCCCGGCCTATTTGTCCTGTGATAGTAACTGGGTGAGACGCCCTGTTTCCTGATTCCGGCTAATCCCACGCCATGAAGTAATATATTATTTGGGACATTGGTTTTGATGCCCATTAATCATACTTAATCAGATGTTCATGGTCATCAATGTTCATTAATCATACTTAATCAGATGTTCATGGCCATCAATGTTCATTAATCATACTTCATCAGATTTTCATGGCCATCAACGTTTGTACTGTGAAATTCATGGCCATCAGATTATCTTTTTTCATGGTCATTAATTATTTTTACTGCATATTCATGGCAATGAATTTTATAAGATAGCAGCCGGTATGCATTAATGGCCATTATACTCCTTTCCATGGCCATTAAACATGGTGCGTTTAAAATTAACGGCCATGAAATTTATTATTAATGGCCAATTAAGGATACTGAATTTATCATCCGATTATCAATTGATGGCAGTGCAAAAAATTAATGGTCAAATTGATAAAATTTTCGCATTTAATGGCTTTTTAATGGGGCATTCATGGTATTTCATGGTGTGTTTGTCCAGTAGTGCATGTAGATGCTAGATGCCACCGATGTCAGCAATACCCCTCGGGCAAAAAAAAATAGACAGTGCACATCTGTAAGGTACTAAGCATCTTCCATCCAGATATGGACTGGACAAGATATTGTTGCCAACCAGATGGTAAGGGGCCACAACTCTGTGGGAAATCATCTAAATGTGTAAAACAACTGACAACTGTTGCACATTGGCAAGGTACATGCACTAAAGTTTCAGAATTGTTCATCAAATAGTAACCAAGATATAGACCAGTCAAGAAATTGTTGATGGACGGATGACGAAAAACGTACGTGCCAATTACAAGACCCTGCAGCCTGAAGTGTTAAAAGCCAAACACTGCCAAAACTTTACAACTTAAAGCTTTTATGGGATATAACTTGAGCATTTCTTTTCTGTGTGAAACAGTTTTGTGTGAAGCATTAGGAAATTAATATTTGGCTTCACAAACCTAAGAGGAACAGGGGTTTCACCTTCAGATTTGCTACGAACCTTCATGCACTCAAATACATCTACGAGTTTTGTGATTAACAATTAACCAAGAACAAACAAAGCACCATTCCATTTCATTAATTTTTGAGATTCTGTTTATTTACAATGTCTGATTATAACATCGAACTGTGCAAAGCACTGAGAACCTTTCATTGTCGGGGGCATTTAAATAGGGCCATGGCTAACGAGCGATTGGTGGCAATGAACAATTGGTGTTTGACATTTTAACCTAGTCACCCAGAAATGGTCAATTTCATTTACTTCATAGGCAACATTGGTGCTCCCGAGAACGTAACTCTTCAAATAATTAAATAGTGACAACTTTAAATAGTTTGACCTGGGGACCCCCAAAAAGGGTCAATCTCACTGACTTTCTGTAAGTTATGTTCCATGACCGCATGCAAGGGCCCAGCTAGTCATGTCTTATAACAAGCTACCGGCGGCTCTTAAATTCTTACCATGACCTGGTGTGTGCAAGATGACATCTCCTGCCACTCCCCAGGATCCCCATGGGGTGCGAGTAAGTATGTAGGATTTTAACATCCCTTTCACATTTTTTTCTTATTGCATTTGGTTCAATTCATATGAGATAAAGTCATACTGTAATTGCTGACAGAACATGTCAGCCAGAACATAGTACAATGGTAAATCAAATTACAATATAGGCACATGCTGCCACAGATTTATATCTTACTAAAGCTACAACTCTTATTGGTATCTTCTTGTGATGCTGCAAGAATGATGTAGCAGCTGATCTGCCCTGTACACATCACTAACACAGAACAATAATGGTTCACAACTCCAGTCTGATGATGTGTAATAGCCACAGGCTGATACATGTATGAGCATGGACCAATGTATACGAGGTGAAAATGAGAGAAAATATGAAGAATACAGATCATGCAAATGGTTGAGCAGTCCAGCACACTTTTATTTAATGCTTGCAATTGATGCAGCTCCAAACACTTATTTTGTGCAAAAAACATATTGAGCTGCACCAGTCGTGAGCAATAAAAACATGCTAGACTACAATTTCCGATTTACTTTTTTTATATGTAGAGAGGAACAAATTTTAGTTTGGGCCAAACTCGCTCAAAGTTTGTCCCATAAACACTGATCCATGCCCCTGTGAATATACAGTAGTTCAAATTCATAGAACAAGTAAAAAAATAAGCCAGTTTGAACTGCAAGATCAGAAAAATCACAAGTACCGGTAAGCCAGAGTAAGTAAACCCAAATGCAAATGTACTAGTAGGGTAAACCCGAATACAGGTAAATCAAAACAAACCAGGTACACATTCAATATGCCCTTATTTTCATTCATCTTTTATGGTATCACAATGATGGACTGCCATGATTAAATTATGTCCATGTATTTGTCTTTCATAAGATACATTGTATCAATTCATTTTGTCTCGACTCCCAAGTGATTTATGCACATGCATGTAAACACATACACTGGTTCAGTACAAATCACTCAGTATTACTTTAGTCCCTTTGAAACTCTGATCTACGTGTAAACTACTGCCAGTGTTAATACTGGCATACATATATATACAATGTGACTATGATAAATGCCCTAATGCTACCTATCGTATAATGTAGGTAATATAAATATATATTATGGCTAATCTCTTTAAAAGCAACTTTAGTGTTTAATTACAATAGAAAAAACATTTATGCAATGCAAATAAGCATGTTGAGTCAGATGTATGATTAGATTCAATGTTCTCTAGATACATGTGTATAGTCAAATGAGGTCAATGGAATACCAAATATATGGTAATATGTACATTGTGAAAATGTTATTGGAAACTGCTGCACAGTCTTCATGGTTAGTCGGATTTCAGGTTTGTAAAAAGATATAAATCTGCAAAACCCGACTCGAGTCAAACTCAATCACCAAAGTAACAAGATCCATTGTCTGTATTGAATGTATCTGAGTGACGCCATATCAGAAATTTTTCGGGTCAATAGGTATTTTCTGATAAAATTGTTCCTCAAAAGAAATAATATGATAGAACTCTAGTGGATGTCCTTGCACTACTGCAGCTGTGTTCGCAGTAACAGTTTCATATAAATTTACCATTTGCACAGAATTCTCCTTGGAAAACCCAAACTAACAACCTTTGAATTGAATTGTTTCGACAAATTTTAGAATGTATTTGGGAGACATGCATAACTGTAGATCTAGTTTATGAGATGAGAATAGTTATCATATGTTGATAAGATACTGCTTGCTGCCCATCAAGGGGAGATAATCCTGGTGGAAGATTAAATTATCTCTACAATGTGTCAAACACCGAGGGTTTCAGATTGGTAGCCAACCATGCGGGACTGTGTTGTTAATGTTTTCCCTTAACTGACCCCCAACCACTATCCCGTCCTAACAGAGCTAATGAGTAATATATGTGATTAAAATATCTAAAATTTACAAATAAATGGCAAGAACCAGTATTCAACTGTAACACACAATATACAGCACTTTAACGAAATTGTACTCATTAAATACAAAATTTAATACGATATTAAAGGACATAAAATTCAGTGATGAAAAGAATATTGTTCTTTACCAAACTTGACCAATGAGACATGAAAGTTTTATGTTCCTAATATACTGTCCAGTACTTGATAGGGTACTTTGAGCAATGAAAACCATCATTCTCAACTGATACTCATCCAGTATTGACCAGTCGGAGGTCATTGCACAATACATATAGCAACCATACTATAGCCTAGCATATGAAATGAACAAAATAGACAAAAAAAACAACAACAAAATCGCAGGCAAGCATACATACTCCCTGACGTGTATACTATATGCTTAGTGACATGTATACTATATGCTTAGGTAGATGTACTTGAAAGGGTGAAGAAATTTATATGATCAGTGACAGAGTACTAATGAGAATGAATTTGTCATCAGGATGAAGGCGAGTGTGAAATGAACCATAAAGAGACTACTTGAAGGCGCCCACATATCACCAATCCACAATTGTGTAACCAATGTCTCAAATGGAAGTGTGTACTGTGTGTAATTAATGTCTCAATGGAAGTGTGTACTGTGTGTAATTAATGTCTCAAATGGAAGTGTGTACTGTGTGTAATTAATGTCTCAAATGGAAGTGTGTACTGTGGGTAATTAATGTCTCAAATGGAAGTGTGTACTGTGTGTAATTAATGTCTTAAACGGAAGTATGTACTCTATAGGAAGCAGTAAGTTTGGGTTAACCACAATTCCATGTCCCTCGCTCTCATTGACCAGCTGGATTGTATCGCACTGAACATGGGCATTTGTTCTCTCTCTCTCCCTGATATATATTTGAGGCTAGTATTCCCTCCATGAGGCTACTTGAAGAAGTCCAAAGAAAATGCCTCATGACAGGAACAGTACACTGCCCTTGCATGTTCAGGGCATGCTCCCCAGGGACAATAGCTAGGTATGCTAGGCTTCATTGCATGTATTATTGTGTACTTTAGAAGTCTTGACCTCTAAACTGGTCTTGCCCATCACATTGTAGCCCTCACAATTAGAAAAACTCTCCTCTGCAAAAATCACGCAGCATCAAAGTAACCCCCATATTATAGCACCATGTTAAAAATTGCTGAGGTGAATTGATTATGCCAAGGCATTTACCTCGGCAATTGCTGAATGCTGTGGATAATTGTGAGGGCTGACATTATTTGATACAGCTGTACATATTGTGCAGGTGTATTAAGTTATTCAATATACTTAACTTAGAAAAGTAAAACACATTCATTTAATACCATTAATGTACAGAGAACAAAATTTGAAATAATGAATATGATAGCATATTTGTTCATCAGTGAAATATCAAGATCATTACAAATTCGCACAGTCAGGTATGTGGTCAGCTAAATGCATAACATGGTCCTTCTCTCTCTCCGAACACACACAATCATCTGTTCAGCCTATTTGTCATATGGCTGGTTTACCATGTTTACCTCACCGACCTACAAAACACAGAACTTCAGGTAACATACCAGTCTCTTACTCGTGTACATCACATTCATTTATCCTATCAATTCAACAGTATATTGACAGTACCTCATTATATATCATGTGATAATTAACCCATTAACTTCACAACAGCCCAATAATTTCATGATTTCCTGTTAATAGGGCCAAAATTAACAAGAGCCCAAGGGGCTTCAATATACGCCCGTATATCTGGAGTTACATTGGTTCAAATTTCAAGGTTGTTTAATAGCCTTGATTCCAATTGATCTAGCAATCCAGAGAAAGGTCTACAATTGTTTGCTTATAAGAATGTAACATATATCACATGTTATATTGAATGATAAACTAAAATGAGCTTAACTCTTGGTAACTAGTTGACCTTGAAGCAAGAGCTGAGAGCTCACATATCCCACACTGAAATCGACAATAGTCAAACACAAGAAAATAGTAGTTTTCCTGCAAATGGATTCCTTTCAGAAGAGAGAATTTTTCATGAAGGAAGAAGAAAATGATGAAGTAAACCTTTGTTCTTGAGTTAATAAACAGGTGTGAAGTTCATAAAGGACTCCTCTTCCCGTTAAATTAGTAAATGTATGGTTTTTATTTCACAACAGTTTAACTCATTCAGTACCGAGCGTCATTTCTGGCCTCAGTTCCAGTAGCTCCACAGCTGAGTCTCAATGTGTGCAGTGCACAAATGTCCATCACAGAAGCTGTCGACCAAAAGTTCATTTCAAAAATATTTTGTTTATGAAAGTGAATAAAATTTGAAACTTTATATCTCCATGAAATACACAAGCATCAGAAATTGTGTTTGTGTTATTTTTATAATTATATACATGAAATTATGCATGCAAATTTCATGAAAACATGTTTTTATCTGTTTGAAAAAAATGCTTCAACAAAAATAACATCGAAATTGTCATGGTCTGGTTTCAGATGTACGTAATCTCTGGCTGGTAAAATTTATAGCTGATTGTAGTATCCATTCCCAGGATAAAGATGATAATTTCCTCAATTTATTTCATCCACATATTTATAAATTAACGTTTTTATCTGGTAGAAATTCCGTTGATAGTGATTATATTACACGCAAAATAATGAAGCAGAAGTGGGTTTTTTTCTCGTCTGATTCAATCGCGTCCGTGCTCCGTTTCCCTGAACCGATTTCAATGAATGACGTATCATTGTAAAGCTCATTCATTCAGCTTTCTTCTCGTAGTAGAATCACCATCGGATGGCCAGTGAAACGAAAGATTTGATTGGATTGAAAACAGTGTTCACGATATATGTTCACGAAACGATCTTTCTGATAAGCCCGCTGTTTTGGGCAAGTGGATTGGATAAGAGCGTTTACGTCACAAGGCGAGCCAATCGGGTTACCTCATTCATCGCGAGTTTGTTTGGGGAAATCAAAACAGAAAAGATGGAGGGAAATTCTGACAAGTTGGTGTCGGACAATAGTGAAATATTTGGGAAATAAATTTACCAAACGTATACGATCGCAGGAATTCTCAACAATGGATATATACCTGTACCTTGACAGAAAATTTGACAGAAAATATCACGTGAATTCGTCAGATTTCTCAAGGAATCGTATGATTCTTCCAGGTATTTGAACATTTGCAAATGTCTGCCGAAACGGCGCGATGTTCTCACAGATCTCTTCTCGGATTATAGTTTTATTTCGTTATATTTTTCATTCAATACGAAAATGCTTTATATATAATCGGATAGATAGCGATCTTATCTTTCGATATATGTATGGTTTACGTGATATTTCTTCCTGAACAGACCAGGAAAATAAGAATTCCAACGGTGGTGTATACGGCCGACTTCATTTTGGAAATTTTCGTGATTTTATTTTTTATCTGCGTTTTCAAACAACGATCTTGAAATAATTTCTCTGTTAGTGAAATCCAAATTTCAGAAATTGTTACGTGAGAAAATAAGCTTCGTAAACATATAGGCCTTTAATTACATTTGACAATGCTTAGATATGAAAATTCTATTTTCCCACGACAGTTATGATTTGCGCCATATGGCGTCATGGGGTTGAGGAGGCCCAAATCTGCGACGCCAAATGGCGCTTACGGTACCGAATGAGTTAACTAAATGAAGCATTTCAAACATGGGAGATAACTCCACAGGACAATACCATATAAATGCAGGGAAAAGAACTTCGAATATTCCAACAATATTCCAACATATTTAGTCAGCTATTAAAGCTTGATTCAGTTATGGGGGACTGCGACCTAGACCTTTGACAAATTGATCTCATATGTATGGCTCCACTTTGCCATGCGAGTAAGGTATACTCAAAGTTTGGTACCAATCCATACCTTGAAACTAGAGCTATCGCATGGAAAACAAATGTTAATGGATGAATGGACGGAACGCAACATCTCATTACACGACCTCGTCTTCGACAGGCATATGAAAATGTGACTTTTATTGATTTCTTGATTTTGGGGTCACAGTGACCTTGACCTTGACCTTGACCTCAATTTTGGTACACAACACATGGTCTTCCCTCAATCTATCAATGCACACAAAAAATCATGATTTTTAATGATTTCCTGATTTTGGGGTCACAGTGACCTTGAACTTTGACCTTGACCTACATTTTGGTATGTGACACATTGTGTCCCCCTAATGTATCTACTGACACAAAAAAATGTTATTTTTAATAATATCCTAATTTTGGGGTCAGTGACCTTTGACCTTGACCTAATCACTTCATTTCCGCCTATTGAATCCACTCACAAAAAATTAGAAATTTTTAACGATTTCCTGATTTTTCAATCACACTGACCTTTGACCTCTGACCTTGACCTACATTTAATATGCAACACATCGTTCCCCCCTAGGGCATCCACTCACCAAAAATTAGAACTGTAGATAGAAAACTGTCAACGATCAATGATTTCCTGATTTTTGGCAACAGTGACCTTTGACCTCTGACCTCGACCTCAATTTCGGTACGCAACACATCGTCTCCACCTGGTGTATCCACTCACAAAAAATTGCAACTGTGGATAGAAAACGTTCACAGATATAGACCGGACACGAACACTTCAGTGATTTCCTGTTTTTTAGGCCAGTGACCTTTGACCTCGACCTTCATTTTGGTACGCGACACATCCTCTCCCCGTAGGGTATCCACTCACCAAAAATTGAAGCTGTGAATAGGAAACTGTCCCAGATATAGACCGGACACGAGAACCGGACAGACAGACAGACGGACGGACAGACAGACGGACGGAAACCGCCATCACATAATACGTCCACCTTTTGGGCGGGCGTATAAAAAGTTGTTTGTTTGGAGTAACATTAAAACCTTGTTACATACCATGGGTAGGTCGATAGGTCAATTTTTATTTTTTTATTTTTTTTTATTTACCTTCTTCATGATCACATACCCGGTGTCAATATTACTTCATGCAAGTAGAGACAGATGTGCCAAACGAAGAAAAATTTAACATTCCTGCTTTACAAACATGTAGTTTCCTGATTTACATACATAATTTCAATATAAGAGAGTTTCAGAAAGATCCTATTTTTCTCAGATCTGGGATGAATAAAAAGTAACATAATACAATAAAAAGTTTTGGGTAAGGGTCTTTTTGATGGGTAGGAGGGGGGTTACCTCAAACAAACAGTATTTTAATTTTGGCCTAGTAAAGGTCCATTGGTTCAAACTATTACACTCAAAATTTGCTATTACTGGCCAATCATTTCCTTACATCTTCATTGCTATAATATTGAACCATTACTTTCACAATCTTCCACTGCCAGTCCATGCTTCATCAAATCTTCATGGGGATACATTAAAGCATGCTTCGTACACATTGCTGCAGGATTTGAGCATTGACCATTACTGGCCCATTAATTTCACAGTTCTCCATCATTAATACATTACATGCAGGGTTCCACATAGTTGCCTGGGAACAGTCCCGTCACTCCATCCATCATACCCTCCCACCAACCATCCTCATTCTTCTTAATCACAAAAATCACTGCATTCTCCTGGAACGTCAACTCATCCTGCTTATCTGCCTGGTAGTCGTAAATTGCCACAACTGTCAATTAGAGATAGAATGATATTAATTATCGTTACGGTAATGTCTCTAATAATTCAATCCCCCTATCTAAATTCACTCACCCCCAACTTTGGGACAAAATTCAATCAGCTGTTCTAATAAATTTGATCACCCTCTAAAATCATGGAAAGGACAAAGAAGTAACGGATTATTTATGCATGAATTTGAACCATTTTGTCAACTTGCTGTTCTAGCAAATTTGATAACTCCCATTTCATGGTGGAAAATTTCACTTCCTGTGATTGAATTATTAGAGGGATTACTGTAACTTCGAAAACACCAGATCAGACACCACGAGTTAACACCAGATCAGACACCACGAGTTAACACCAGATCAGACACCACGAGTTAACACCAGATCAGACACCACGAGTTAACACCAGATCAGACACCACGAGTTAAACACCAGATCAGACACCACGAGTTAACACCAGATCAGACACCACGAGTTAACACCAGATCAGACACCACGAGTTAACACCAGATCAGACACCACGAGTTAACACCAGATCAGACACCACGAGTTAACACCAGATCAGACACCACGAGTTAAAATAACAATGGTGAATACCACCGCGATAACAGGGTGCCATACAGGTACTGGCCTGAGCAAAATAATGACCATGCCATTATATGTACATCGCACCCTGTTATAAGTACCCAACACTGTTATTTTAATTCAGTCTGTGATCTGGTGTTTTAATTGTACTCCCCTGTTTAGTCACATTTAGTTGTGTTGTCCCATGTTCATATGGTTTGAAAACTCTACTAGAATCTGTGGCGGAATGTTGCCAGTTAATACGAGAAAAGCATTTTTTTAGTAATAATCATAGTTTAGAAGAGAGAATTCAATAGAATAATCAGTATGGTAAACTCGCTAATAATTCTCCTCCCCTCCCCCCCCCCTCCCCCCATTAACATCCAATCATCCTCAGGTTTTGCCTTAAATTTTGATCACTCATTCTAATAAATTGATCACCTCCAAATATAAACATGAATGACTGGCAAAAAAGACTCATCCCCTTTCCCACCCATTCCAAAGAAGATGAGCTGTTACCCTTTTCCAGATAAGAGCTGGGCACCCATTTAGGGTTAGCACAGGTGAGATCTGGACCTGTGGCAGCATATGGGTCTTCCTCTTTGGGTATGAGTGGGCCTTCATCCCCTGGTGCCGAGGCCTTGGGGTAATTGTTGTAGTTGTAAGCCCGAGACTGCTGCTGTGGCGGAGGTGGAGGTAAAGGTGGAGAAGCTGTGGAGGACATAAACAAAATTTATTGGTGACTCAAATTCAGTTTAAACCATCTTCAAGAAATTGAAAAACTAACATGAACAAAACAACAGAAAAATCTCTTGTAATCATGATGATTGTACTGTACGGATTTATGAGGATAGAGCAATACATTTCAAACTGTTCATTATATCTTCTCCCAATCTGTCATGTCTGTACTCCAGGATATAAAGAACATTCAGGAATGCATGGAATAGAACTTCAATGAATTTATAGACATATGATACAGTGAGAATTGTGGGGAAAATGAGTCAGAGATTCTGTTAGTCCATGCTATCAAATATACATCCAATCTTGAATCATGGGAACAAGTCCATCACCATGTATATGAAAACATCAGATTATACCAAACTAGTTTTGTTGTAAAGAAACTTTAGTATACACACAGTTCAGGAGAACAAAAGATCAACATAATTGTAATTAATGGAAAAATGCATGGTCTTGAAGTTGTACTAGCCACCACCAATAATATCACGGTTCACATGCATGAAGCCCATAGTTATATAAATTCTCTACTGATCCAACTATAAGCCATACCACACAATTACTTAGCTAAATGCAGAGAGAAGTGGCCATGGAGCAGGCATATATCAGCAGCAAAGATTTACTACATCCAACAAGTATATGTAGCACAGTTAAGCAAGGGACAGGACAATCATGGTAATAGGCATACAGATAAATGATCTACAGCAACAGTTTAATAGCCAGCTATTTGGGTAAAATGTAAGATTGTGGCCTGAAGGCAGAGGCGGGATACTAGAGGGTAAATATTTACAGACAGGTGTGACATCAAACATATTGTGATACAAGACAATCTCTTGGTTAGCATTAGTGTTATAGCATGTTATAGGGTTAGTCAACAGATTGTCTCTTCATCATCATATAATGTCTGTGCGAAGTCCAAGGGGTCATCTAATGACCATTACTCACCTATTACAATAATCAGTACTTAAATTCACTGATACTTCAATCACAGCAAAATGCATTTTCTCACCCTGTACTACAGAGTTCCAAATGAAAGTTCATGACATGGTACAAGAGCTCAAAATATGCCCATTGATTTAATAATTGCTATCCCGGAAAGAGAAAATCTGAAGTAAATAGATGGACAGGATGGATTGACAGACACAGGGACGTAGCCAGGAATTCTTGAGACTGGTTCACCTTCACTTCATAAGGGCACATCAGTGGGTTCGCCAGAAAAGGGGCAAATAGGGGGTTCGATTCAGTCTGAAAGGGGCATTTGGGTGAGAAAAGAAATAGAAAATTCCAACGAGAGATCCTGAAGGATCTTGGCGCCCACCATTGTCCGATAATTGTAAGCCAATGACTAGAGGATCTTTTTGTTCATTGTTACTAAGAACAAACGATTGATATGTAATTTTGTTTACAGAATTTCGAATCTGAGCGAAAAAGATACACTGAAAAACACCAAGATATAATCTAAGTTTCAGGAGTTTCAAGATTTCTAGAAACTGTACTTATGTCGGTTGTTATAATACAAGAGAAATGAGCAAAGTTAGTGTGAAAGTGAATATACATGTACGGAGGATCCTTCGCCTCCGTTTTGTAGTATTTTTTTTTTTTTTTTTTTTGCACGAGTCATCATTGGGTACTGGAAGCGAAGACCAATCTCTTTGACACTTTGGCATGAGCTATGAAACAGACTTAAGATTTTATCATTAGGAACGAATGCTAATTCTGTTCTGTTTACTTGGCTAGTTTGAGATATCTCTTTTAAGATACCATGCTCGAAAATAGTAAGATGGTACAATACTTAATACTAAAGGGATCCGGTCCGTGCAGTAATGTTGAAACTTCGAAAGTGCCTGAATCCAGATTATCTCCCTTGGATCGAAACATCCAGTAGTCTACAGTTGTCGAGTTGTGACGTAGAGTCACAAGAGTGACGTCCCTCCATGTAGCCGACCCGCCGGCAGACGAAAGAGTGGGGCAGTTCACTTGCTACTGCATGGACTAAAGAAAACTGATTTAAAATTTGAAGAAATACATTTTAATTCTGAATTATTTGAACTCCTTGATATGGAAGGTAAGGTATGGATATTCTCTATAGTCAATATATAGAATATGCCCCACCGTTTGATCCGCCGACTCTTGTGATGCAACGTCACAAATCGAGAATACCGTATTAATTGGATTTTCGAATCGGACCAAAAAAGGTATCTTGCACTACTAGGCCCCATGAAATATTTCCTGAGAATTCATGATAACAATGTTTCAAGGGGAAATTCAAGATGGTCGCCTTGTGGCCATATTGGATTTTTGATTCGGACCGACCGAAAAAGGTATCTTGCACAACTAAGACTCTAAGGGGAACCCATGTACCAAATTTGAGAAAGATCCATGCAGTACTTCCTGAGAAACCATGATAACAAATTTGCATGGGAAAATCCAAGATGGCCACCTGTTGGCCATATTGGATTTTCGAATCGGACCAAAAAAAGTATCTTGCACAACTAGACGACAAGGAGAACCTGTGTATCAAATTTAACAAAGATCCATATAGTAGTTCCTGAGCAATCGCAATAACAAAGTTTCATGGGGAAATCCAAGATGGCCGTCTGATGGACATATTAGATTTTGGAATCGGACCAGAAAAGGTATCTTGTACAACTGGACCACAAGGGGAACCTGTGTATCAAATTTGAGAAAGATCCAGGCAGTACTTCCTGAGAAATCACGATAACTAAATTTCATGGAGAAGTCTAAGATGGCCGCCTGGTGACCGTATTGGATTCTCGATTCGGACCGAAAAAGGCATCCTGCATATCATGACCGTAAGGGGAACCTGTGTACCAAATTTGAGAAAGATCCATGCAATAGTTCCTCAGAAATGACGATAAAGTTTCATGGGAAAATCCAAGATGGCTGCCTGGTGGCCATACTGTATTTTCAAATCAGACCAGGAAAGGTATCTTGCACAACTAGATCGCAAGGGGAACCTGTGTACCAAATTTGAGAAAGATCCATGCAATACTTCCTTAGAAATGACGATAAAGTTTCATGGGGAAATCCAATATGGCTGCCTGGTGGCCATATTGGATTTTCGAATCGGACCAAGAAAGGTATCTTGCACAACTAGACCCCAAGCGGAACCTGTGTACCAAATCTGAGAAAGATCCACGCAGTACTTCCTGAGAAATCGCGATAACAAGGTTTCATGGGGAAATCCAAGATGGCTGCCTTGTGGCCATATTGGATTTTCGAATCGGAATAGAAAAGGTATCTTGCACAACTAGAACCCATGGGGAACCTGTGTACCAAATTTGAGAAAGATCCATGCAGTAGTTCCTGAGAAATCGCGATAACAAGGTTTCATGGGGAAATCCAAGATGGCTGCCTTGTGGCCATATTGAATTTTCGATTCGGACCGAAAAAGGTATCTTGCACAACTAGACCCTGAGGGGAACCTGTGTACCAAATTTGAGAAAGATCCATGCAGTACTTCCTGAGAAATGATGATAAAGTTTCATGGGGAAATCCAACATGGCTGCCTGGTGGCCATATTGGATCTTCGAATCGGACCAGAAAAGGTATCTTGCACAACTAGACCCCAAGGTGAACCTGTGTACCAAATTTGAGAAAGATCCATGCAGTACTTCCTGAGAAATGACGATAACAATTTTTCCTGGAGCAATCCAAGATGTCTGCCTGGTGGCCATATTGGATTTTTGAATCGAACCAGAAAAGGTATCTTGCACAACTAGACCCCAAGAGGAACCTGTGTACCAAATTTGCGAAAGATCCATGCAGTAGTTCCTGAGAAATCGTGATAACAAGGTTTCGTGGGGAAATCCAAGATGGCTGCCTGGTGGCCATATTGGATTTTCGAATCGGACCAGAAAAGGTATCTTGCACAACTAGACCACAAGAGGAACCTGTGTACCAAATTTGAGAAAGATCCATGAAGTAGTTCCTGAGAAATCGCGATAAGAAGATTTCATGGGGAAATCCAAGATGGCTGCCTGGTGGCCATATTGGATTTTCGAATCGGACCAAAAAAGGTATCTTGCACAACTAAACCCCAAGGGGAACCTGTGTACCAAATTTGAGAAAGATCCATAAGTAGTTCCTGAGAAATCGTGATAACAAGAATTGTTTACGGACGGACGGACGACGGACCACGGACGAAAAGCGATTTGAAAAGCCCACCATCTGGTGATGGTGGGCTAAAAAGGGAGTTGGCTTGAGACACACCTCGTAAGTTTGAGGTATACTCTACTTATAATATCACAATCTGAACTGAAGTTTATAAAATAACCTATATATTTTCATCTCTTTCCTAGTGTGCAGGCCACAGTGACCTTGACCTCCGAATGGATAACTGGAGATGATGCACAAAAAACAAAAGTTAACAGATAGACGGACAGATGGACAAAGAAATTCATAAAAAATAGGCCTCTTCTTTGCCTTGAATTTGATCCACATCCATGAACTTATCCCCCGAGTCCTATCTCAGACCAGTATTTTCACTGATTTTCAGATTTTTGGAGCGTATAGTGGAATCATGGACGGACAGAACTCACTATCGCCTTATACAACCTTTAACCCTACCAGCTCAAAATAGGCCCGCCTACCAAACTTTCTGCACTATCTCCGAGACTTTATGGTTTATCATATTGGGATCATTTTGAGCCTATTTGCATAACCCCCTGAGTAGAGAATCATGGGTAAATTCAAAATGGGGTACCAGAAAAATGATGTTTTTTTCATTTTTCTGCAAAATTTCTGATTTTCTGCGACAAAAAGTGGGCAAAAACTATTTTATTTCACATCACATTAATATTTACTAATTTATCATACAGTTTTTGCGGAGAAATTGCATGAATGAAAATTTTGAAAAATCGATCGACCAAAAAAATGCCGTTTTTGAAGCGGCCATCTTGGATTTTTTTTACATTTTCTGGTAGAGCTTGACCCAAGTGTGGTAAGTTTCCGCCTCCTAGCTCAATGGGTAAGAAAAATAATGGGGGGGGGGGAGAGGGGGGGGCGAAATGGCCCCTCCCCAGGCCTGGACAGGTCCCAAAAAGCCCAGGACAGATAGGGTTAGTGTCGGGTTCATAAAACAATTTGTGATTATTAACATGGTTAATGTGAATGATATTTTAGGAAATGACCCGATTCATCAGGTACATGTACTTCACTCCAGATTTCAGGGTGACTGAAAGTTGATCAGGAGTTATAAAGAATTGACCCTGTTTACCATAGATACATACAGTTTTGAAGATGTTAGAAACAACAATCAGGTCTGAACTGAAAAGTTAACCATGTGTTTTAGTTTGTAAATGAAAACATCAATGGATTTCATTGATTGGACATGAACAACAGAGGTGATCAAGGGGAGAGAACTGTGAAGACGACCCAGGACTTAACACCACACATGTACAAACATGGTCACACCTTCTGCGGAGAATTCTAACTGATCATGTTCGCTATCGGTAAGATCGCTATGGATATCGAGACCTGGATCCGTGTCATGTGACTGATCGGCCTCAGGCTGATCATCATCCAGTTCGGGGTGACAGTATGGTACCGCCTCCAAGTCCAGGTTGGGAGGGGGAGGTAATGCATCGATGTCCCTGTCTGAAATGTAAGGAACATGAAAAGACAACATCTAACATACAATCTACGGATAGCAACAGAACAGTAAAAAGCCATGAACATTGAATATCTAACAACTGTTCAATGCAGAGTCATGCATGCCCAATAACTGTACACCAAATGTATATGAAATAGCCCTTTCCGGAAAGTGTCTGATCTCCCCCTGAATAACTGCCGCTCTTTAAGATTAGAGGTATTAGAAGCTGCTTCCGAGAAGTAGTCGCCTCGGTCTCACTTTTACCAAAGGCACCCGCAATTATTTGGAATAATATATTGATCAACTATTCTAGAATATTTGTTTGAAAGACTGTTTTGTTTATATTTTCTACATGAACCAATAGATCTTGTATACATTTTAAAGATAATTTTCTTGAAAAATAGACTCTGGTGGAACAAGGGAGATAAAACGCTTTCCGAATTGGGCTATACCTGTAGCATGCTTTAGTAAACCATATATCATTTTTTCTTCATGTTTGCCTGTTGTCTTTTACAGTTTTATTAAGCGGACATTTTAAAATATTATTATTATTAAATAGCAACATTTCAATGGCAATTCTTTCAATGTCAATTATTTTGAAGATGTATTTCTCTCCATGATATTGATATGTGTCAAACGAATGATGAGCAAGAGCTAGATATTGTGGAAATAATACATTTGTCTGTCTGGGATGGTAAGTGACTCAAACAGTGAGACTGGGCATGGTGAGGCAGGGGTGTTATTGATATTACTGTGTGATGATGATGGGGCATGTTAGTGAACTGACACAAACATGTATTAATATCAAATGTATATTTTACAAGAGGGTCTCATGTTGATTACTTGGTTCATGCAACCAATGCTCACTTTGGTTAATACAGTAGTTACATGTTTTACGAGCATGCCGAGAGGGATTTTCATCTGCATTCACAAGGCTATTACAGCCAGATAGATGATAACAATGTATTCTGTAGTAGTGAGGGGGGGGGGGGGGCTCAATGTCACACTCAAGGTTGTTTTACTCATATAGTGACAGTCGGTTTGGTTGGTGGCGTAAGCCGGAGAGAACCACCGCCTGTCAGCGAGTAACTCACAAACTTCCACACATGGACCAGCTGGGCTCGAACCCATGCCGGTTCAGCGGTGCGAGACAAGCGGTCACCAGCGAAGCGCCTTTAGACCACTCGGCCACCGAGGGCCCCGCTGTGGTAGTGAGATGTTATAGGATATCATCAGACAATAATTTATAGCAGTGAGCAATGTGCACTGGGATTTCAGTGCCTTTACAATAGTATATTCTGTTACATTACAACTACATGTATTACTAACATGTACGCTATCCCAGACAGTATTTATCAGACATGATGACATGCACTACAACATGCAACACCAGTCTGTTTCTATGCTATCATGCAGCATTACATTGTACATGCTAACTATTTAACACCATAGTCTGGTCACAATGCATAAAAAATTATACACAAAGATGTACATTACTACAAATATGCATGATGCATGATGCATGGTTCATGCATTTGTTATTGTATGCAGTGTGCATGCAAAGCTGTGTTGTAAAGAGTTGTTGATTTACATGTAGGTGGAGCCTGCAACACATACATGTTATGGCTTCACACCAGCATCATTATGGATGACCGTGTTTGTGATATTCGCTCTTCTAAGTGAGAAAGCCCGATCTGTCCACGGTGTAACACTGGGATCATACTTACCTATATGACCCATCTGTGATGGAGGGACTGAGGGCGGAGCTTGGCTGTGATAACCTAACATCTGGTTGAGCATAGCTTGCCCAGACTGGAGTCCCGGGTTCTGAGACATGGGGTGAGCCATGCCTACTGGGGGCATGTGCACCTGTCCCATAACTGTGTGAGTGGAGGCGTAGCCACCTTCCCGCTTGGGCGGGGCCTGCCCACCAGGCAACACTGTGTAGTTGACAGCCCCTGGGGCATAGTGACCCCCTGGCCCAGGTACAGCAGGTGGAGTGACATGAGGGGCAGGAGTACGGTAGTGGCCCCCAGACTGTCTCATCGTGTTCGCTCCCCCTCCACCCCGGCCCCCCTGTTGTGGGGGTGTTGGGGGGCGGGTGGTTGGAGGCTGACCTGAACCTGTACTGCTCACAGAGGATGCTCGACTGGTTCTTGGTGCAGATCCGTGACTCTGATATAATTAGAATGGAAACAACTTTTTTTAATTTAGGAAAATCAAGCAGGAAGTAATGGCAACCTCATCAAAAGCATTGTCAATAAAATAAACATTTTCTTAATAATAAAAATCCTCCTCCCTGTTGCACATGACATCACAACAATATTACACGATTTGCGATAGTTATATAGGCATAGGCAAACAACAGCATCTAATCAATTGTATACTCTACAAGAATGAAACACATTCCACTAGTCAGCATGGTCAGTGACATCCGTTTTGTTTTGACAGCATTAAGTATAGAATTATCTCCCTTTAACCAGGAAATGAGACTGCAGACTCCGACATCACTCTATCCATAAACATTCAGGAAATACCTATCTGAGGTTTCTACAGGTACCAGTGAGGAGCGAGTATGATTTAATGTTACTTTTAACAATCTTTCAGTCATAATATGATGTTTGGGTTATATTCATCTTCACTTCCGAGACCCCACGGGTAGATTTCTATTCCTTTTCACAGCCAAGTACCACTGGCATGTGCTTTGCAATCTATGTTAATTTGTCCAATCCAACGAATGTTACACTTTGAAAGATTACGAGATAAGGTACATACCTTGACACCATGTCCAATTTCGTCCAGGCAGTGGTAGTCTATGGGCTTGCGAACATACTTGACCGGTCTCTCCTGCTGATCGGGGAAAACTATTCCATTACGTACTCCCGGAGGACGGTTCGTCGTCTTGTTTGTCGTGAGCACACCGATCTCCCGACGTGCTACTTTCTCTTTATGAATCATGACAATCTGTGGAGAGAGAAAATTGAAGAAATCAACTGCTGGTTTGGATAAAGAAAGAAAAATTAACAATTTTATCATGTTTATCTGAACATGCAGGAGTTTATAATTCCCTAACTAATGAGCATGGCAGGCATTTTTACATTGGACTCTGAACCCAAATTAGAGAAAATACCAAAAATAGCCTAATTCAAGTAAAGTTAGGTGACCTTTGCCAAGATGCATACATGTAATTGAAAAAACTTCCCTGAACATAGTAAAAATCTGACATGATGAATGTATAAGTTTTCAGAGATGAACAATCTTCAAAATAAAGAATTGAAGTACATGTAATTCTATATTGTATCCTATATTGTATAGTTATATATATTATATCACCTTATATTCTTGCATCCCAGATTTTCCTGTCCATTATGCATATTTTATCTGGAATGCCAGGACATAAGGTCAAGTAAGCAGGTATCTTTCATGGCCAAACTCATTTTCAAGAGCCACATGCATTCTTGTTTATTGTGGAAAATGACCTGATATAATATTATAATGTTATCAGGTACAGTTAGGATTCCTGCTGCAGCAAAAATTCTTGTGACATTGAAATATTCCTAATTTCACTCGATGTTAAAAACTGCCAATTATGTTTGCTATGGCATTGCTGATTGCTGTGGTTAATTTAGGGGACTGCTCTGCTGATGAAATGTTGACATAACATTTATGATGGAGGGTAACTTTGCCATGTTGGCATTAGACATGTTAGAAGATCATGTTATCTTCTCTCTGCCTCTGGTCAACGTTTTGCTGTATTTCCTTTCAAAAATATGTTGTGGCCAAATGGGCCTCACAACTGATAACTTCTCCAAGTTATTAGTTCTGATTTCATAACATTTGTAAGTTAGTCCACAGCCATGACATCATGCCTCCAGAAAGAATGTGTAGGTCCTGTGCAGTTGTGGCATGCATGCATGTCAAGTGTAACAAATGTCGACAAAAAAAACCCCACTGCAATACTGAAGGTATCTATAGTAGCCACTGGTACCAAATAGTTCCACATGTACATGTATTTCATACTTGCACTGTGTGGCTTTTGAAATAAATGTTTATAGGTACTTGTACATGTTCATCAAGGGGGATAACTGTATGGTACCTGATTGAGATGGTTGACGCTGGACTCCATGTCTGCCAATTGGTTCTGCTGCAGGTCGAGCAACTTGAGGAAGTTTGTGGCCAAACTGTTGATCTGGTACGCCACACTCGCCAGGGAGTGAGTTGTGTAATTCTTCGTCTCATCGAGAGCCTTGCGCTTGTCAGCAGCCTGAAAAAGAAAAAAAGAAAAAAAAACCAGTAATCAATTTATGTTTATACAGTGAGAAATGGTGGATAAACCACACAATCTGGACTACACATCTGTTGGGTATCCGGATTTTGAAGGGGTCAATCTTTCTTAATTGTTGCTGTTGTTCAGTATAATATGTATGTCACATGTGAGCTCCGATGAACAAATAAATTATGGTGAATTATTCATATTCCAAACCAGCAACTAAAAGAAGCAATAACTATGTGTTTTGTCATGTTTGTATTATATTCAGTTGGTGCTGTTACTGTTGTAATATTTTGTTTGGTTTATGTTAATAATGTAAATTGAAAAAATGTACATGTAGTAACTTTAGTCGTTTACTTTGGAGGGTTCTAAGGGAGCTTGTTGAAATTGGAGCATGCTAGAAACTGGCAAAGCATTCCAAACAGAATGGCATGGTGCATCCAGTTGGAACTCCTAGGAACTCCCTGGCATAGGCCTACTTAGTTGGAATTCGGTAAAGGATGGGTCATGGCATGCACAGAGGGAATGGCATATATGTCCACTCCTCTCCATACTGATCAGAACACCAAACTGAGCATGGTGTACAGTATCCCATTTGGATTGTTCCCGTATAGTGCCAGTGTTGTTATATTTGCTTTGTAACAAGCTTTATCACAATATACAATTCCACTGTCATCACCTTGAGATGATGAGTATCCAATGTCCCCTCACTCACAAATTTACAACATAAGTTTGCTTTTCTTATCATTTACATAAACAGTTTGAAAAGCCCTTCCACAATATTTCCCAATAAAGAGCAATAAAGAAATTATTAGGTTTGATTCTCAATCTGAAAATGACGTAATCTGTTTCTTCATTAGATGTTATATATTTTCCCGTAAATATCATTGGCGTCACTGCGATAGTTGTGCCTAGTCTTCTCGGCCGTGAAAAAAATTCTGCAAGAGTTTAAGCATGTCCTGAAGAGAAAATAAAGAAAATATCAGACTGTCTAAGTGACAGAATATGTTACTGTCGCGTACGCGAATGTGATTTTAAATTGGCCGGGCGTCCGATGAAACTAATCTCTTCATTGTCAGCCGATCATTGCAGTCAATAATTCAAACCTAATTTAATGGTTAAAGGTTATACCAAATGACTCTATACTACTTCGCATTAAAACATACCCAGTAGTGTTCCAAACAACAAATTAGTATTTTTTTTCTCGAATAATGTCGTCGAAGTGGGTTTTAGGACACGAATAGCACACATGTGGGGAAAAACGTATTGGAGCCGTGACCTCTGGTGCATGACGTCACAACCTGATTACGATTGCGCCCTAAACGTCATGGTCTATGACGTCGGGCGTTGTTACGAAGGATTCACCCAACTGTGGGAGTTCTAGCGTGATGTCGCTGACATTTTGACGTCACAACAGGCATTTGAGTGAGATCGTAATCAGGTTGTGACGTCACAGGTCAAGCGGTCACAGCTTTCGCCGTTTTGAAAGGGGCATGAAATTGTCGCACTTTACTGCTGCTATTTCCAACCTTGGACAGTTTGAAAACATACAAAAATATAAAACAAGTCTATATAATCACCTCTACAACAATTTAGCACAAAAAAGTAGCACATTTCGAGACCATTTTGTATAACCTTTAAAGAGCAGAAAGAATGCTTTATCTATCCTTTGATCAATTGCGAATTATTGCCTCACAAATCTAAACGCACAACAAACATTTCCCGGGTTTTGCTTCGGGGTTTCCCCTCGACCACACGTGTTCGTACCACTGAACTTCGCCGAAGTATATTAGACTTCATTCTACACACAAGTACATGTATAGTGAATGTCTCGTGGCTGTCGATCTTATATCATTTAAGACTTCTGTCTGGGGTAAATATCACAAAATTAAAGAAACGCCACAGTCGACGTATTCATTGTCGAATGGTATGGGCATTTGATATGGGGACTCTAATTTACGAAAACGTCCGTTTTTCTGAACTGACCTGCACAAACTATTCGGAAGTGGTCAGTTTTTCACGACTGCGATATTCACTTCCGGTCACGAATACTTAGGAAACTTACCGTATATTTGCTTTGTAACAAGCTTTATCACAATAGATACAATTCCAGTGTCATGACCTTGAGATGATGAGTATCCAATGTCCCCTCAGTCACAATTTTACCACACAATGTATCAAATCTCTTACTTCCTATCTCACACAGTTGAAGACCTTCATTTTAGATGCAAACAGTCAAACAGTTGATATAAGTGTAGAGACAGTACAGCAAATCAAAATCTGTCTCATCAGTCACACTTTTGTATGGGTTAGTGTCTGCTATATAGAAATGGCTGCGGAAAGCAAGTGCTGAGAGACATTGACAAAGAAATTATACATCATTCAGTGTACAATGTACCATAACCGATGAGAATTAAAAAAAAACAGAGGAATGATGTCGGCATCTGCGAAAAAAGGAGAAAAGAAAGAAAGAGAAGATCAGAAAGGCTGTCTGTAATCTGTAGATAAACTGATAAAATACATGTACACAAATAAGCAATGATAATCAAAAATGGTGTTTTTGTGAAATCCCCCTTTATATTAATACTGATATCAAGTATAGGATGTCCCATCTGTCACGAAATGTTTTTTCTCCAGGACATGAATTTTGCATACAGTTGGTTTCAAGTTTAATATGACAGTTGCTGATCACTAACAACACCGTTGTATGTGTTATAGACAGGTTTTTTTAGTTTATTACTCGATTTGTAGTGTTGACCTGTTATCAAATTTGTTTAGTATACTTTGTGAAAATGAAGATAGTTTCCTCTTCTGCAGCTGCTGTGTTTTGTTTATTTAATAATGATCTTTGAACTATATTTATCATATTAAAAGCTGTATAGAAGTTCAGATGAATCACAGCAGTTGCCCAGGGTGCGAAATAGAAAAATAATTATGGTTGCCCAAGGGCAACCTGCACCTGATTTTCAGGTTGCCCGGCTAGTTTTCGTTACCGTACGTCAACATTCGGTTTGCCATCTTCCAAAGACCAAAACTGTTTGCCGACATCAAACTCTTTCAACTCGGCCTTCTTTTCAGCCTGATGAATAGTCCTTGTATGATATGAGACGATCGTATCAACAGACTTGCAGACTTTTTCTTTTTTTTCACCAAAAAACGAGGTTGCCCGCCGGACCACCGTCTGTCATAAACAGGTTGCCCGAACAATTTTTTAGTTGCCCCGGGCAATCGGGCAAATGGCTATTTCGCACCCTGGTTGCCTTATAAATGGATTCCCATCAGTCACGGCATAACTGTCCCATCAGTTACAAGTTATTTGTCCTGGTGTAAGCTTATGTCAGATTTTAGATACCAATGTTAATCATTGCAATTTTGAGATACTAGAGGGCCTGGTTGTTCAATTTATAACAGCAAAGACCCATGCAGACTGGAATTAGATAGTACGTAAGTGAACAATGGTTAAGTTACGTTGAAAACAGTGGTCCTCAAAAGTCCCATCAGTCAAACATGTCAAAAGGCTTCCTTCGGGTGCCTGGCAAACAAAGCATGCACGTATGACCCAAAGCCCTGGTATTTTTGAGAAATTTGAAATGTTGCCTTTGCTAATATAATCTTAAAACCAAGATCAGGAACTATCTAAACCTGTGGTGTCGTCGGATAGATGTTGAGTTGATGCTGTTTGTCCCATCAGTCACGGTGGAATTGCCCTCTGTAGATTTGTAACATTTCATTAGTAGGACTAGACTTAAATGTGCATGCTATTTATATGTACAATACATGTAATATGTATTGAGCTGTTGAACATGTGACACTTTAAATCGGTCCCACCTGCATAGTCGAGCACATTCATGGTCAGTCCAGTTAAAAGCATATGCATGTATAATGGATGTTGTTGTTGTTAAAGCTAAATTTAGAAGAAAAAAAACCCCTGGTTCCTCCATATCACGGATTGATATGATTTTCAATTCCAATATTCCATACCTTGATGAAATTGTATCCATTAAATTTTTCTCAGCAGATAATATAGGCCTATAGACAGAAGATGCAGAACATATTCAAAGACTGGCACAACCAACATTGGGACATGCGCAGAATGCGGTTGACCTTTTTGTTCACATCATCAGAAATAGATCCTTGTCGGTTATAAACCAATAGCGACATGTGTTTATTCACGTGATCAGAAAAGTCACGAGATAAAAATAGCGTATTATGTTATATTCTTACAACATGCCAGAAAGGCACCAAAACAGGAAAATAAGTCAATGTTTTCCCACATGTTTGATCACATTTTGTCAGCATCAAGAGGGATTCATACACGTTGACTCGTCAATTTAAAGCTGTGTTTATTCAATTTTTGTTGTTTTTGAAGGAAAATATTCAATATTTTGAGAAAATTCAATTCGAATGGCTTTAAAAAACGATTACGAATTGAGTTTTCTCCCCTGTTTGGAGACGGACGTCTGTGTAACAACATTACATTTCAGTCGAACTTGGACGAGAAAAACCGACCGGTGGTGTTTTAGAACGGGATTTCCAGTAACATTCGGGTGAACTCAGGGGGACGTTTTCAAGTGGGAACCCCAAACCACAAAGTGGTCTCTTGAACTTCGAGCCACCTTGAACCTTGTTGTTCTTCACTTTGTGGAGTAGTAGTCCTGCTGTGCAACCATAGAAAGGTTCAGCTTATTTGCATACGGCCTACATATACTGTATGTTAGCAAGAGCAACAGAGTAGTCCCCCCCTGATGTCAGAGCAGAACGAGGCATGAGGCGAAGCTTTCACTTTCCATGGCATATATACAGTATGTCGGTACAATTTTATAGCGGTTATATTTTCCCAACGAAGTTCCGATCAAATCGAGGGTAAGAACTTAGAAAAGTTGTCTAGTTAGCTTGTTGTCAGCTAAGTGATAACGCACTTATATGGTCACCCGATTTAATGATTTCTCAGGGTTATTTTCGTAACAACAACAACAACAACACATGTATGCTTGTTTTTTTCAAAGTTGTTACGTAGTTTATTCGTGATAATGCGCTTGGGTAGAAAAGAAAATGTTTCGCTAGACATTGTCCCAATGCCACTTAATATATCATTAAATTGTCAGACAAACTTTCTTGAAGAAATTGGTCAAACCTCATGACTTCATCAGTGTAACTGTAACAGCTGACAAGTTACATATAGAGGAGCATCATGCTTAATATGTGGAACTTCTATCGTTGTCGTTCTCCCCCCGCCCCCCCCCCCCCTTCAGCTAAATAGCTTACCAAACACCTGTGTAGGTATTCAACCAGAAATAGCATAGGGATGCTAAAATTTAAAAATATTTAATTTGATTTCGAAGAAGGGTCGCTAAAATTTAAATAAATTTTCACATTAAAAAAACTCAATATTTTGCTGCGGGTAGCTATGAAAATGACTTCTATAAACCCCTATCAAAACAGTCATGAGACTGTGGTACATGATCAAAGAAGCTCAGGTCGGTCAAACTGTATCAAATTGGAATATTTTTTCTCTCTCGTTTCGTTATTTTCGTCAGCGAAAGATTGCGAAAGGCACTTTTCGGAATGCCAGCTTTTATCACCAAATTTTAACCTACCCTCGCTCGAAGCTGTGAGAGGAATGCCCTTACCCTAAATTTACCTATCACAGCTAGAGCTGTAGAGTTTCTGAGTTATACAGCACCCGGTCACCCACCCATGTCTTGACCGGGTTCAACATCGCTTAACTTTGGTGATCTTACGAGAACCTTATGCATTGCATCATGGTTTCTTTTGGTGCAGCATAGCTCTGGTATAGCCTTGTTCTATACTACGTGAGAACAACGCTATGGCTGTAAACCAGTCACCAGATGGAGTTGTTGGGAAAATGCTGTATGGGCAATATTTGCCGAACCAATTAACCATAACCAATAAAATAATTCGATTCTATGTCCACTTACCTTTCATAAAAACACCTTGTTTATCAGCGACTGTCCATTTTTAGTTTTACAAGACGTCTAAACACGGACGAGGGGGGTAAAACTGTCCGCATCGCCGTTGTGCGTCTAGTGTTTATCGCGAGTTGTTGTGGCGCGTAATCAGCGTCCTGATCGATGCAAGATGGCGGCGATGTGGACAGTTTTACCCCCCTCGTCCGAGTTTAGATCTCTTGCCAAGCTAAAAATGGACAGTCGCTGATAAACAAAGTGTTTTTATGAAAGGTAAGTAGACATAGAATCGAATTATTTTATTGGTTATGGTTAATTGGTTCGGCAAATATTGCCCGTGCAGCATTTTCCCAACAACTCCATCTGGTGACTGGTTTACAGCCATAGCGTTGTTCTCACGTAGTATGGAACAAGGCTATACCAGAGCTAGGTGCAGCAAGGCTTAATTGGGCCCTTGTTGAGCTATATGGCCAATTGAGCTATTGTTCCTGACATGTTAAATTTCAGTAGGGTTTAGTTTGTTGAGAGTTGTTGTTGTTTATCTGTAAATCCACTCTTAACTCGATGGGTATTTTTCACTGGTGCTACAAGAAAAAATCACATGGTGCTAAAGAGGGAGAGAGAGCCGAGGGATGTCAAAAACAACAACAACAACATTTTATTAGGTAATTTTTACTTTGATCACATGCAAATAAAACGGCTGTATTGTCTCGTCAAACTATGTCATACCTGTACATAATTACTCTCACAGTACTGTGCCACCTTCTCAAGGTTATTATAACTGTCCTGGAGGCTTTGTCGGCCTTCGGGAATTTCGCCGTCGATCAACTGCAACAACTCCGTGGCCATTTTTGGACGATTTCGCTTGGGGCACTTCCTAGGGTTTGCAAATATTGATACTTCATATTAAAGCGAAAGCGGATCGACATGCATAACAAAAACAGTGCGGTCGATGAGATTATTTCCCTCCGTTGCAGCCCGTATGTTGCGTTCTTTAGCTGTACCAGCGAAGATACGAAGCTTATTATCCACTTTTTGCAGGGTATGAGATTATGTAATCAGTATATTCTGCCTTACATCTCTGTATACAGTCTGGATATGCATGGGAGGAAGAGGGCTACCGCATCTTTTATTCAATGATTTTAAAAAGAATATCGACAGCGTAGAATATCCATATATGGTTAATGCATTAAACACATTCAACTTTGGTGAAAATATAATTAAATGGGTAAAACAAAACGAATAGTTGCGTGGTACAATAAACTTTGTCTCGATGAAATGGTTTTCCATCGAGGAGTGGGACAAGGATGTACATTATCGCCATTTATTTTGTGATTTGTGCCTAAATGTTAAATTCTGCAATCAGGGCAAAGAACTATATATCTGGTATCAAATTAAATGGTAAAGAGGTAAAAGGAGTATTTCTCAAATGACACTACTCTGATACTTAGAAACTTATATACGCTCTATTAATGATTCTCTAATTTCTAATTTTATAATTTACAACTCAGTACAAACAAGTTAAGTATAAAAAAGTCCTTTTTCATTAACATAAATAAATCTTCAGTTATCTGGTCGCATTCAGGTTAAATCTGAATCTCTTGGAATAATGTTATCGACAAAATACGGCAATTTACAGAATGAGAATATAGAGCATAACGAGAATAATATATGCATGGTACCGTCTGGTAGAGGTCTGGCCCTAATTAGTACCGGTGAATGTTTACTGGTTAAAGCGGAAGGTTTATCTCGATTGATATATCAGACCAGTGTCATTCCTGTTAATTTGAATTATTGTAAGCAGATAAACAAGAAATTGATCCATTTTATATGGGGTTATGGCACAGAAAAAGGGAATTTAAGAATTTTTTTCTCGGGTTTGTCAAGAATGCAGTCTAGAACTATAACAATTATAAATTGTAGGGTAAATTAGAAAAAAAGCTTGCCAGAAGGCAATCGGGAATCAATTATTTGTGGGAAACAATGTTATTATGATGAGAAATAATGCAATTTTTGTTATCAAGAATTTAAAAAAAAACTGTGCCTAATCGAAGCAATCAATTCTAAACATCGACAATGCGGTAAGTCACGTTTGGAATCTCCCTTACGCGGTTGAAATTTGAAAACAAAGTAAAAAAAAATCCGTTCAAAATTTTAAATAAGATTTAACCCTCGAATGATTTAAGAAATAATGTTTTCATAGGCGTGCTCAATGGTTATTTTACGCACGGTTAGTTTGGGAATTCGCCCTTGCCCTAAAATATAAACTTCCCCAAACTAACCGTGCGTAAACTATAACCATTGAGCACGTATATGAAAACATTATTTTTATTCTATTGTACTATTCAAATTGATTATCAACAAAGATTATAATGTAATGTTGAAAAAATATGGTAAACCTTGACATTCTTTCTTCCTTTTGTTGAAAAAAACAACTGGTCCACTGATATTGCATGATGCTCCCGTCTCGGTTGGCATGTTGCCGAATTATCAGCGGACGAGTGTATGTGGTCTCTCAAATGAGAGTGATTCTGTCAGCTGCAGCCAGGCTTTGTGGAACATATACATGGATATATTTGTGTCGCTTTGATAATCAATTTCGTGCATGATGGAAACCAGTTAAACTTCTTGTAATATATTTGTTTGTCTTATTCGATTGTGACTTGTATGAAGGCAGGCGTCCCTTTTCTCACGCGACTTGCAAAACAGAATCCCCCAAATGGACACCTGCACATGCACATACATTTCACACAACTGTGCTATAACACGCAATAAATGGACAGTTAGAAAGTTGTTATAGACGCAAGTGTTATAGAATATTTATTTAAAAACTGTACTGGATTAGACAATTTGACCACAATGATTTAGAATGTTAAAGGTACTTTTTGGATCATTTTTTTTAAATAGCTGGATCACTGTCTTGGCTTAGATTGATCCAAGGTTCAAGTACCATATTTGGGGGGAGGGGGGGGGGGATAGGTGGATTCAGACCTAATCAACTTTTTTCTGCTTTATGTAAAGATTTATGTGTAAAGATGTCACGTCACCAAGTCGCCATCATCCGAACGCATGGCACGATCATACGTAGAAACCTTTGCTCTTAGCCATGTTGTAACGGGTGCTATCTGAGTATATTAGAGCGGTTCCCAAATGATCGTATCCCATTGGTCCCGTGACATCCGACTTCGGCGCAGTCACATTCATATAACGAAGACACACCTCCAGAAAGCGATCGATTGAAATGATCCCTTGGTGGGTCTCGAAGTGCCCCCATCACAAAATAAAAAACATATCATTTTCCTGTGCACTTCCGCCGATTTTAATTTTTTCAAATATGTTAGGCCGTTTGTAATATGATTTTTCTTAAGAAAAACAAAGAAGCATGCTCCATTAGAGTGAGAAATAAAATAGCTAATTCGCACAACTTCGTTTTCGTCTCGCGTATAGAATCCCCAGTCTTGCGCCTCGTGAAACTGACATGTCTGATGTCTGAGAAATATTTAGATACAGTTAATTTCATTGGCTCGTTTAAATGGGGCGGACATGTGACTTGATGCTTTGGGAACAACTTTCGAACAGGATTATCTCCCTCGAAATAGGTGGCGCCGTGTGAAATACATGCCGAATCATAGCGATAAGCTAAGCGTAGTGTTAAGTGAAACGTAAAAAGCCATTAGCAAGCTAAGATGCAAGTCGCCAGTTTTTTGTCAAGTCTACAAGCTATTTTCAAGAGGTCTTAATGACGCAAAAAAAAAGAAAAAGTAATATATATACTGATTTCTTGGAAATATTAAATTGGTTGAATATTTTAATATTAATTCTGGTGAAGATTGTTTCTCAAGCAAACGCTGAGATTGGTAACAAATTTCTGATGAACATTTTAAACTGATACAGTTGTATACTGTTGCAGACTGTTTTGCAATATTTCATCATTTCTCGCAGTTGGAGCCATAATATTACATTGTTGCAAATCATCAGTTATATTGTACACTTTTCTGCAACATTTTGGGGGCGTGTTGTCATTTCCATGTGATTGACTTTCAGTGAAAATAATGTAAGGTCTATGTTCTCCTGTTTTTATTTCCTGTGTATTGTAATTTTGCTTTATTCGAAATGAGAAGGGAGAGTATCGATGTTTTGTCATGTTGGGAGTGGGTAGTCCCTGGATCAGATATAAAATTACCAATCTCAGTATTAAACCGCGATGGTATGCTCACGGAGATTTTCCTTGGCCTAATGTTTACCCAGATTGTAAAAGCACGAGCAGCATGATATAGCTATATATACAATATAGTACAATACAAATAATTTTATATCCTCGGAAATACAATATTGAGAACGCTAGCCCCAAGGAGCTAATTTATCCGAGCTGATAAAACAAAGCAGATAACAGTAAAAACATTGACTAGATGAAACTATACAACTGGCTAAAACGAGTCCGGGACAATTGCCCTTCCGGGCATTTGCCCAACCTGACAATTGCCCTGAGGCTATTTGCCCACCCTGACATTTGCCCAGCCCGTTTTATCCACAAGCGGATATTTCTTAGTTCATTTGAGATGTTTACAAGCGCTGTATTTTAAAATAAAGAAATAAAAATAAATAAATAAATGAATAACAAGGAGAGAGCGGAAGGAGATATAAATAGAAGAGAAGAATTGACTATGTACAAGTTCATCGGTCACTTCTGGTTAGGTTATACTTGTAAATATTTGTTCATTATTTATTGTAGTCGCGTGGGTGATTCCTTTGCCTTTGTACCCCTTCATACACACAAAGCCGCCCAGAAAAAAACTTGGAGAACAATAGGCGAGTTCTTCCAGAAATCTGTGCCTGTAACAGTGCTTGGAGTGTGTATCAGTGTACAGGATGGCAGGCTGCGTCCTATATTGCTTCAAAGTAGAACAAACTGAATTCTACAAAATGATCACGATTACTTCGTGATATCGATAATATATCACGTTTGAAATAACTTTGTAATTCTCTCCATATAAAACTCCAGTACAGTTGTTTCATGTGCCGGGTCACCGTTACATAGGGAGACGTCATAATGTATTCGTATTTCCTAGCACAAAGGTCAACAATGCCGTGCACGATAATAGAGGTGTGTGCGGTTTATGATTCGGCAATTTCACTGTGCATGTCATATGAGCGTCCCTCCGACTGTTATTACTTTTACGGCATCAATGAACTTTGTGACAGTGAGCATGAATACATTATGACGTCTCTCTATGTAATTGAGGCCCGGTACATGAAACAACTGTATTGGAGTTTTACATGGAGAGAATTACAAAGTTATTTCAAGCCTGATATATTATTGATATCACGAAGAAATGATAGTCATTTTGTAGAGTTCAGTTTGTTCTACACGATGTAAAAAAGAAAATTTATGCACAGTTAACTACTGATTTTTGACAAGCTCCAAAGTAGACGACTAATTGAAATGGACAGACTTCAGATCTGCATCGTCTTTCGCCAAAAATCCTGGTGCAATGGGGAATTCGGGTGTCTGCAGACAACCAACAGTAAATAGATGAGTGGGCCTAGACTATGGTGAAAACTCAACGGGCGTGGAGAATGCCATGAGGTAACTTCTGCGGACCGCGTACCGGAATTCGTGGAGAATCATTATTGTTGCGTCAGTTGTCATTTATAGGCAGATCTAGTAGAGGAGGCGTATGTATATCGATGTAGGTCGTATAGAAAGCATTTTTATGACATCCACTGTCATTGCGGTGTATGAAAAGGTAGGAAATAATTTTATTCTTGAGAAAAATATATATATAATCACAACAACATCGACGAAGACACTCACTGCTACCCAAGCCACTGTGGATTGTATACCAGTGTCTTTGGGTGTAAAAAGTTTATTCACATGAGATGGGTTGAGTTTGTTAAAACATTTAAACGCCTCAACTGTAATAGTTCGACAGTCTGGACAATTCTAAACTTGGTTGGTGAGCTTTTTCAAGTAGAGAGTCGTACGTAAGAAGAGTTAAAATCGTTAAAAACATATTTCAAAGCTCTGAACTGTAACTTTTCCAGTCTTGTGCTATTTACTTTGCCACACGAGTGTAAAACAGCTGGGGAGTAGTTAAAATTACATCAAAATTACACAACCTGAATGATTTATAGAGTGAAAGTCCGTGTTTGTTGGTCCAAGTTGTGGGCTAGTCTTTTGAGTACCGTACATTGAGTTGCTTGCTTGCACTTTTGATGATATGGGATACATGTTCATTGAAATTAAGCCTGTTGTTTATTTGGACCCCGAGTAATTTGGCACTTTTTGGGGTTCCATTATCTGTTCGTTGTGTATTGTCTTGTCGGTCATTGAAGTCACTGATGATTAACTACAATCTGTCACTATTATTATTTCCCATCCTTGTGTACTTTCAATTATCGTCGTCTGAAAAAGAATAAGACTTCAAGAATATGGGTATAGATGAAGGGGAAGATGTCCAGAAGGCAAACAGTCCAGAAAATGTCCAGAATGGATAATGTCCGAAGGGAAAATGGATCTATATAGGATTGCTTGGATGAACATTTGCCTGTTTTGAAGTACATTTAGTATTTTAGTAAATAAGTTTTGCGTTCTCACTGAGTAACTGATACAAGGATTTCGGTGTGGAGAATTGGAATCCGCTTTCATATACGGTCACAGTGAACATTTTCAAGCCTATCATTCGCCTCACGACGCGAGGTATGACGTCACGAAACAGTGAAAAGGTCGATATGGCTGATCGAGAGAAACATTGAAGGTAAGAAAATTTGTGTGATTTTATTTGTTCCTTCACTTTGACAATGACCAGCATGTGACACAGGCACTCTTCATATGTCAGCATTACCAGTTCCAGTACCGTATTAACTGTTACAGGGTTATGGTGTTGGAAACTGGGGTCTCACTGACGCCGATGCAGTCACACTTGCATCACTTGTGACTTCGTTGTGCTCCACAAAAAAAAATAACATGAAAAATGAAAACGTAGTATACGGGAATTTTTTTAATTTTTTTTATGATCACGTATGTTGTTTTCAAACTGACACTATACACTGCTATAGCAAACCAAGCAATATTGGCTCCTCATCAGGTTGGACACAAATGCATTTCGAGCTAATTTAGTCCGTTTGGGCTTATTTAGACCGATTTAGCTAAATATCTGACACTTTATCACGCATTGGTTAGGAGATGTCCAATTTCCGCTACAAAGCGCACCACCTCACTGTCACTGAGTCAAGGTCAATACATAAGATGTTCATCAGCGAAACAATCGCTCTTGTTCACTATTGCGTTCTTCTGATATTACATATTAAAATATGCTAATCATGCACATTCAACATCATTATCTCACTTCATGTCTTCTTCTCGTCTCTGTACATCTCTCCATGCGTTTTCCAAATAATAAAAATGGACATCTAACTCTCGATCAAACTCGCACAATGTCACGTGAGCGTGATATTTCCGAATATGGATTTATAATTTCTCGGCGTGTATGGTGGGTCTCACTGAACATATATATCAAACTTTAAGGCGTGGAGGTAAAAGTAGAGAAGAAATAAAATATAGAATTTCTGAGGATTGTAGGACATTTTTCAGCTTTCACTTTTGCTTTATCTTCAAGTTCTGGTGGTCTCCTGGGATTTCTGGCACCGTCAGTAATTGACCTAGCTTAAGTTTGATTTACATGTCTAGTCAGACCCACCATACATGCCGAGAAATTATAAATCCATATTCGGAAATATCACGCTCACGTGACATTGTGCGAGTTTGATCGAGAGTTAGACGTCCATTTTTATTATTTGGAAAACGCATGGAGAGATGTACAGAGACGAGAAGAAGACATGAAGTGAGATAATGATCTTGAATGTGCATGATTAGCATATTTTAATATGTAATATCAGAAGAACGCAATGGTGAACAAGAGCGATTGTTTCGCTGATGAACATCTTATGTATTGACCTTGACTCAGTGACAGTGAGGTGGTGCGCTTTGTAGCGGAAATTGGACATCTCCTAACCAATGCGTGATAAAGTGTCAGATATTTAGCTAAATCGGTCTAAATAAGCCCAAACGGACTAAATTAGCTCGAAATGCATTTGTGTCCAACCTGCTCATTGTTATTGTGTGGGCCACCGATCTATTTTGAATCCTTCAAAAAGAAGATGAGAGCTGTTACTGCAGATTACATGGCTAACCACCAACAGGTCGGGGAGATGTTGAAATTGGCTCATTCTGCCCAGTTTGGGTGAATGCCATCATAAATCCTCACCCCAATTAGGCTGTATTATCTGATTATTCGTAACCCAAAGTGTTTCCTCTGTTCATCCGAAGACCAAGACTGGAAATATAATAATGTTCAGCGCATATGTCCAGGACTCTATCTCTAGAAAACTGTCAAATTCATATTTCCAGCCTGTCAACGAAGTTTGTTGGAAGGTGGAGTATGTTATCAATAACAAAAATAAACACAAGACATGCAGATTACTTATCATTTTATAGTATTTTTTCAAAGTCAAACTCTCCTCCAAAACAACGACAGTGTGAGGGCTGTGAGGGTGCCATCTTTGTTTGATCTATTGGGAACTGCTAGATGAAATTAATCGATAATTCATATAATATGAGAAATATGCAATTTGGAGCACTCAAGCCATGTACATAGCCCGACTGGTAGTAACTAACACTCCTGTATTTAAAGCTTGAGTCAACAAAGTAAACACTTCCTTTTCAGAATCAGTGCTACTTCTCCCTCCAATACTGATATAATAATTCGATCCTGTTCATTGATATGGCTATCCTGAAAATACATTTCTTTAGCCTCCAGTGGCTGTGAAGCTTCCAGTTGTCTGGACGTGCATTTAGGTCAATTTTCAATGAGTAAAATCACAAATTATCTCTTGGTTAATGCTCATTTTTATCTCGCCTTACGATGTAAAGGGGAGATATTGTGAGGGGGGGAAAGAGAATGTCGTCGTCGGTGTCCCCTGCCTGAAAATGATAAGGTTTTTGGTTTAGCAAGTTCAAAAAAAATCTAGACAAATTAGAAAAAATATTTAAAAAATAAAAAAAATATGGGGGTGGGTATGCCACCTGGGGGTACTACCCCTGGGGTGCTTCAATGTTAAAATCCCTATGATAGAGTTTTGCGTTTAGCTGAAGTGCACATGTACATCTGTACTTAGAAAGTTTGTTGCAGTTGTCAGCTGTCATTGGATGATTATGAAACTTGGTACACATGTTTCTTATGATTAGAGGATGTACCTGTGCTATTTTTGAGAAGAAATATTAATTTTTCTCCAAATTATGGCAAATGAATGAGTTTTCTGTTTAGGTAAATTGTACATGTAGGCCTCTACATGTATACATGTACATGTACATGGTAAGTTTGCTGCAGTTGTCAGCTCTCACTGAATGATTATGAAACTTGGTACACATGTTTCTTATGATTAGAGGATGTACGTGTGCTATTTGTGAGATGAAATATTAATTTTTCTCCAAATTATGGCAAATGATGAGTTTTCTGTTTAGGTGAATTGTACATGTAGGCCTCTATATGTAGGCCTCTATATGTATACATGTACATGGTAAGTTTGGTGCAGTTGTCAGCTCTCATTGGATGATTACAAAACTTGGTACACATGTTTTTTATGATTAGAGAATGTACCTGTGCTATTTTTGAGATGAAATATTAATTTTTCTTCAAATTATGGCAAATGATAGAGTTTTGCATTTAGCTGAAGTGCACATGTACAGAGCTCTGTACACCACAGTTTGCTGCAGTTGTCGGCTGTCATTGAATGGTTATGAAACTTGGTACACATGTTTCTTATGATTAGAAGATGTACCTGTGCTATTTAGGAGAAGAAATATTAATTTTTGTTCAAATTTTGAGGGTTTTGTCTAAGTAATCTGCCAATAATAATGTACATGTATATGTACACCTGTACATGGAAAGTTTTCTGAAGCTGTCAGCTTTCATTGGATGAGTTTGACACTTGCTACCCAAGTTCAATGCGATTCGAGGATGTGCACGTGCTATTTAAGAAATATGACATTAAATATGAATTTGTGTCCTAATTATTGCAGTTTAGACTTTACAAGTACATTTCCATTGATAAAGTTTTTGTTGAGCAAAAATTTACATGTAGATGTGTACATGGAAAGTTTGTTGAACCTTTTCGTGGGATGATTATAAAACTTGGTGGAAATGTTTCATGTTTTCCTAGGTCACAGCTCTCCCGCAGTAATTCCACACGGGACTGACCTATCCAGCAGTATTCCCAAATGGCACTGGCCTATCCAGCAGTAATGCCACACGGGACTGACCTATCCAGCAGTAATCCCATACGGAACTCAACTATCCAGCAGTAATCCAAGACCGGACTGGTCTATCCAGCAGTAATCCCATTTGGGACTGGCCTATCCAGCAGTAATCTCACACAGGACTGACCTATCCAGCAGTAATCCCAAATGGCACTGGCCTATCCAGCAGTAATGCCACACAGGACTGAGCTATCCAGCAGTAATCCCAGACCGGACTGGCCTATCCAGCAGTAATCCCACATGGGATTGGCCTATCCAGCAGTAATTCCACACGGGACTGGCCTATGCAGCAGTAATCTCACACGGGACTGACCTATCCAGAAGTAATATGACACTGGACTGCAATATGTAGCAGTAATCCCACATGGCACTGACCTATACAGCCATAATCCTACATGGGACTGAGCTACATTTGTATCCTGCTGTAATCCCACACAGGTTTAGCCTATCCAATAGTAATCCCACATGGGACTGGCCTCCCCAGCCGTAATCCCACACAGGATTGCCGTATGCAGCAGTAATCCCACACTGGACTGCCTATGCAGCTCAATAATCCCACATGGGACTGTCCTATCCAGCATTAATCTCATACAAGACTCATCTATCCAGCAGTAATCCCAGACAGGACTGGCCTATCCAGCAGTAATCCCACAGGGGACTGGTCTATCCATCAGTAATAAACACACGGGACTGACCTATCCAGCAGTAATCTCACACTGGACTGCCCTATGCACCAGTAATCCGACGGCACTGACCTATCCATCCTACATGAGATTAACTTATATGCCAGTAATCCCACATGGGACTGATGTTATTGTCTGTACCAGATAATCTATTCCAGACATTATTGTCTGTACCACATCACCTATTCCAGACCTTATTGTTTGCTCTACATGTATGCTTTCAATACTGCTGCACCTTCGGCGGATGACCCCGCAAGGCGAGATGTTGGGGTTCTCAGAATATGGTTTTTATGTGGAATTTATTTGAAACTAAAATGTGATATGGCACAAACCATTGCATTTTGACAGCATAGTTACAACTGTTGATAACTTTTTTTTTGACTGAAAAAGTAGAAAGATTTTTGAAGTGGAACTTCTACATTCCTGCTATATGGCACGTCCCACCGGGAAATTTTTCACATCTAATTTAAGTAAGATGGTGTGTTCTGGTGCATTTTGACAAAATAAATTATCACTTGGTTAATGCTCAAGTTTTTTTTTGTTTTATGTGGATGTCCCCAGAATTTATTTTAAACTCAGATGTGAAATGGAGCATACCATTGTATTTTGACAGCATAGTTACAACTATTGATAACTATTTTTGTTTGTACTGAAAAAGTAGAAATACTTTTGAAGTGAAACATTTACATTTCTGCTAAATAGCATGTCCCATCTGGGAAATTTTTATATCTAATTTAAGTAAAATGGTGTGTTCTGGTGCATTTTGACAGAATATTTAGACTTTGAAGATAATATGTAATGATGCCTCAAATGGAACTGTATTGTGTATTTCATCTGTTGGTCTGTCCATTTGTCTGTTCATCTTTCTTGTCATGTATATGCAGCTGATGATGGATCAGAAACCTAATGAAAATGACCATCACCTGTTTTATCAAGGTCAAATTTAGCAATAGTAATAATATTTAAAAGACTGAAGATAAACTCTCCAAATTCATAATACATATGCAATTGGTGACTGTCTAGAATCCTATTCCAGTTGACTGAACCTATTTTTTTTGAAGGTTATGTACTGTATGATATAACATGAAATATACACTTCAAATCTAACATTTTCATCATCATCGTTGTGGCTGTTGTTGTCTTCCAGATCAATCTACCAAAGTTCGCGTGTGTTGCCATGGCCTCACAGGGCCTGAATTTCGTTAAATTTTAGGAGAATCCAAGTTGATTCTCGCATTTGTCCGCGAGAATCAAGATTATCATGTCAAAATTTGGAAATTTCGGGTTTCAAATTCCCTTTATAATTGTTTGAATTTTATCATGTAATTCCCATCTCTGGCATTGATTACAGTCTTGCATCCCTATGAACCGAAATAAAAACATAATTTTCATGGAAAAAGAAATACTTTTATTTTCTTTGTTTCACACTTATACCTGTAACTCATCCAGTAACAGTGGCTCTGTTCTGAAAATTGGTCGTAAGGCTTTTCTTTTCGCGTTACTGTCTGTCCCAGACAATATATCCGAGATGTTTTCGGCCATATTTCGGAGACAAGTTATCGGAGGGCATTGAAACTTCACTCAGTAGAACTAAAAAGTAATAATTTTATTGCAAAGTATCAAGAAAATTCTTCCCGTGTTTCTCAACAAATTGCAAAAAAACCCAAAAATTAGATGGGAGATTTGTGGGTTATTTATTGACATCAAGCCTGCAAGTTATAACATTGGCAGATCAAAATAACATGGTAGGCATTGATGATTTTCGTCAATTCTTAACAGATTTCAATGCAATGTGGGGGAAAAATTTGTATTTTTTAGTTTATATACTGTGTGAAGTTTCAATGTTGTACGATAAATTGTCTCCGAAATATCGTCAAAAACGTCTCGGATATATTATCTGGGACAGAAAGTAGATAAACGCTGGTGCATAGTAAAGGCTTCAGTGCATTTTTTGCCAGAATTCTCGCACCTCCGAAAGTTTTTGGTAAGGTTTTGTCGATTTCCGTGCATTTTGTATGCCCGTCGGATTGAACAAGACGTGCCAAATTCGGCTTCAACAGGTACGTTTGCCGCTCAAACCTTAACTGAGCACGTCATTGACAATTTTGGCTTTGTATTTGGCTCGTATTTTTTCACAATGCTTTTGGCATACTTTACATACGGCCTTAATCGTCTTATCGCCAGTGTCGTTAAAAGTGGGGTTCATGCAAATATATTGCTTCAAAAAAAGACTGTCCATAACAAAATCCTCTCGCATGCATTTATCCGAACATACAAGGCTGACAAACGAGACTATCAGTAAGTAGCAAAGGGTTAAGGCGAATTAACTTAGATTCTCTATTTTAGCAGGCAAATCTTTACCCGAGTCTATTCGCGGATTCGCGTCAAAATTCAGGCCCTGCCTCATGCTTCAACAGTAACTTGAAACCATGCCGTATCGGCTGAGCTGGTGAAACACCCACCATTTCCAAGCTCTGACATACATGTTCCTGTCGGAATATGAATACCATGACAGAGTGATAGATCACACAGCCAGTGAAGGTTCCCGATTTATGTTGAATGTTGTTATTGCCTAAGTACTATTAGAGGCATTATACAACAAAAACAATTCGCTGACTTCCAGTGAAAAATTATTGAGAAAAGGTATTTATTTTTGTTGTTTGGCATTTTTATTCTCCGGCATTGTTCGAGATAGAATACAACAGCCTAATTCATACAATCAGGAATGAAAAAGGGGTTGAAATCTTCATGTTCAAGCTTTCGTAGTGAAAAAAAAAAGTGGCAATTTGAAATTTTATTTTTATTCTGATAAATTGCCACACCTAATAGAAGGTACTATTGGGTAGATCTAAAGTCCTGTGAGTACCAATTTATGTGTTACTCAGTTGTTGTGGAGAAATGCTCTTCTCCGTCTTTCACACGAGCTTTCATTGTAGCCTAAATGACTTTGTTGCTTCAAAGAAATCTCGTGCAAAAATTGAATGCTCGTGCAAAAAATGAATGCTTTATGCAATTATTTCCTCTATTCACTCTACTCTCTAGATCTGTATTCTATTTGCGTTCCACAATATGATCTGTTATGAAGGCGACTGTAAAACTGTTGATAAGTTTGGGCGATATGAGGAAAGAGAAAGTTATTCAAAATTGTTTAATAATATTTTTTATCAGAATTTATATTTATCTTATATATTCCTATGTGCTATCAGTAAAATTATCTGCATCCTTCTCGTTTATTATCACATTAGACAATTTTTTGTTATTATGTCAATATTTAGGAATAATGGGCTAATAAGTTTTTCATTACTTTTCTCCATGATATCTACATAAGCGACAGGTTTCCGCAACACAATTGTATTGAGGATGAAAAACATCTTCTTTTGGAATGTACCTTGTATGCCTCGATGAGAACGAATCTTTTTTATACCATCCACGATAATATTAATTCAGTATCTTCTCAACTATTTTTAGCCCACCATCACCAGATGGTGGGCTATTCAAATCGCTTTTCGTCCGTCGTCCGTGGTCCGTCAGTCCGTCCGTAAACAATTCTTGTTATCGCGATTTCTCAGGAACTACTTTATGGATCTTTCTCACATTTGGTACACAGGTTCCCCTTGGGGTCTAGTTGTGCAAGATACCTTTTTTGGTCCGATTCGAAAATCCAATATGGCCACCAGGCAGCCATATTGGATTTCCCCATGAAAATTTATCGTCATTTCTCAGGAAGTACTGCATGGATCTTTCTCAAATTTGGTACACAGGTTCCCCTTGGTGTTTAGTTGTGCAAGATACCTTTCCTGGTCCGATTTGAAAATCCAGTATGGCCACCAGGCAGCCATCTTGGATTTTCCCATGAAACTTTATCGTCATTTCTCAGGAACTACTGCATGGATCTTTCTCAGATTTGGTACACAGGTTCCCCTTAGGGTCTCGATATGCAAGATGCCTTTTTTGGTCCGATTCGAAAATCCAATATGGCCACCAGGCAGCCACATTGGATTTCCCCATGAAAATTTATCGTCATTTCTCAGGAAGTACTGCATGGATCTTTCTCAAATTTGGTACACAGGTTCCCCTTGGTGTCTAGTTGTGCAAGATACCTTTCCTGGTCCGATTTGAAAATCCAGTATGGCCACCAGGCAGCCATCTTGGATTTCCCCATGAAACTTTATCGTCATTTCTCAGGAACTACTGCATGGATCTTTCTCAAATTTGATACACAGGTTCCCTTTAGGGTCTCGATATGCAAGATGCCTTTTTCAGTCCGAATCGAAAATCCAATATGGTCACCAGGCGGCCATCTTAGACTTCCCCATGAGATTTTGTTATCATGATTTCTCAGGAAGTACTGCCTGGATCTTTCTCAAATTTGGTAAACAGGTTCCTTTTATGGTCAGGTTGTGCAAGATACCTTTTCTGGTCCGATTCCAAAAACCAATATGTCCATCAGGCGGCCATCTTCGATTACCCCATGAAACATTGTTATTGTGATTTCTCAGGAACTACTGCATGGATCTTTGTTAAATTTGGTACACAGGTTCTCCTTGTCGTCTAGTTGTGCGAGATACCTTTCATGGTCTTCGAAAATCCAATATGGCCAACAGGCGGCCATCTTGGATTTTCCCATGCAACTTTGTTATCGGGATTTCTCAGGAAGTACTGCATGGATCTTTCTCAAATTTGGTACACAGGTTCCTTTTATGGTCTAGTTGTGCAAGATACCTTTTTCGGTCCGAATCGAAAATCCAATATGGCCACAAGGCGGCCATCTTAAATTTCCCCTTGAAACATTGTTATCGTGAATTCTCAGGAAATATTTCATGGATATTTCTGAAATTTGATACACAGGTCCCACCCGGGGCCTAGTAGTGCAAGATACCTTTTTTGGTCCAATTCG
This sequence comes from Hanleya hanleyi, assembly GCA_036873755.1. Lineage (NCBI taxonomy): Eukaryota > Metazoa > Mollusca > Polyplacophora > Lepidopleurida > Hanleyidae > Hanleya > Hanleya hanleyi. The sequence goes on from JAVTVY010034039.1 coordinate 96,055, forward strand.
AAAATTCAAGTTACGCTTCAAATTAATACGGTATTCTCGAGTTGTGACATTGCATCACAAGAGTCGGCAGATCAAACGGTGGGGCACATTCTATATATTGACTATAGAGAATATCCATACCTTCACCCTCCATATCAAGGAGTTCAAATAATTCGAAATTAAAATGTATTTCTTCAAATTTTAAATCAGTTTTCTTCAGTCCATGCGGTAGCAAGTGAACTGCTCCACCCTTTCGTCTGCCGGCGGGTCGGCTACATCAAGGGATGTCACTCTTGTGACTCAATGTCACAACTCGACAACTGTAGACTACTGCATGTTTCGATCCAAAGGAGATAATCAGGATTCAGGCACTTTCGAAGTTTCAACATTACTGCGCGGACCGGATCCCTTCAGTATTAAGTATTGTACCATCTTACTATTTTCGAGCATGGTATCTTTAAAGAGATATCTCAAACTAGCCCAGTAAACAGAACAGAATTAGCATTCGTTCCTAATTATAAAATCTTAATTATGTTTCATAGCTCATGCCAAAGTGTCAAAGAGATTGGTCCTCGCTTCCAGTACCCAATGATGACACGTGCAAAAAAATAAATAAATAAAAATACTACAAAACAAAGGCGAAGGATCCTTCTGACATGTACATTCACTTTCAGACTAACTTTGCTCATTTCTCTTGTATTATAACAACCGACATAAGTACAGTTTCTAGAAATCTGAAACTCCTGAAACTTAGATTATATCTTGGTGTTTTTCAGTGTCCTTTTTCCGATCTTTTTCGCTCAGATTCGAAATTCTGTGAACAAAATTACAAATCAATCGTTTGTTCTTAGTAACAATGGACAAAAATATCCTCTAGTCATTAGCTTACAATTATCGGACAATGGTGGGCGCCAAGATCCTTCAGGATCTCTCGTTTCTTTTGTTCGACCCACCAGATTCCATTTTAAGAGATGTGGCATACTCATGTCTCGCAAAACGGGATTCAGTTTCTTAATTTGAGACTTAATTTAAAGTGTTACTATTAATATACTCTTACTTAGTAATGGGTAGCAGACCTATATGTACCCTATTTGAAATGTTCTTTTATTCCATTGTTTTGTACCGTACTCGTCTCATAATGGGCATATTAGTACATGTACAATAAAATTCATTCATTCAATAGTCTCCGGGACCAAACAGTGGAAAAAAACAGCCAAGGTTACATAAACAAAAGAGCTGCATGACTCACACCGACAATAACAGATTACAACACAAAACCTTGGACAACAAACCATGTAGTTATTGTAGTACATGTACATGTATTTTAAAAATCAATTCATCTGCAATCACAAATTCTATAGACTATGAAAGTCAACAGTAGGTGATCACACTTCAAAAGTAGGACTACAAAAGTTCTCAGCGATGCGTGAGGCGGCTCTTTTCAGCGGGACCTAGCTCTGCAGGGTCAAAGCTCGCATAGTTGAAGATGTCGATTCCATTTACCTCCAATTCACAATGACAATTGAACGTTATAAGCCTCACTGATTCCAACCAGGGAAATAAGGACATCTTTCGTTTTAGGCCAAGCGTTCAGAGTACCGGTAGGCGGTATACAATTTTTCAGAGGTCAACATTTCTTTCCCACCTCGCACCACGTGGCGCTATTCGCTGGGAGTAAAAAGAATGGCATGCTTCACATTATCTATTTATACAAATTGCAATCAGTACATTTTGTAAACATCATTTAACTATACGGGTTTCTGAGCCATTCTGTCAGTCATTCAACTTTATTCACAGGCATAACTTTGCATTCATTCATTATTTCTCGTAAATTGAAAGCCTTCCCATGCTCACTCCGGTCCGTTCATTTCATTCCGGTCATTTCGTTCTGGTCACACTCCGTATATAATCCGGTCATAATTCGTTCAAACTTCATTCAGATTAAACATATTTGCGGTCATATTTTTGTAACCGAACCAGACCGCGAATGGAACAAATGAAACAAGTGTAAACATTAGCACAATTGCCTCTGCACCACCAGTTACAATGAAATGTACATGTAACAACATCATGGTCGATGGTGTTGCCCATTAACTCTTTCTCCCATATAAGCGGGTTTTGACGACTTGTGTAGATCCCTATGTAAGCGTGTTTTGATGAGTGTTCGCCTAACCCATGAAGACGAATTTTGACGAGTCACTGAGTTCCCATGTGGTGGATTATTCTTGCAATTTTTTTGCGTTTACTTTTGAGTGAAACCTAATTAAGACTATACATTTTCAGAAAGCCAAAATTTCAATAAATCTGACTATATGGACTGTTGGTATGTTTTGTAATAAGGGTAATGAAATCGAGAGAGAAACAGAAATAATGATGGAAAATGCGCGAACGTTCGAAAAATAGTAAAATCTGCTTCCAAATTCCTGACTATTTCACGTGATGTGAGCATAAACTACCAAATTATCTAACCTTGATGACTAACTCTTCAAATCTGCCCATCTGAGTTTATTTTACATATTTTTCCGGGACCTGTTACATGTATCTTCGCCGTTTTATCTGCCATTCTTTCTCAGTCAGCCTTTTCTTGACAGCGACCATAGCGACCACATGCAAACAAACCTTCTTCCTCCAATCACGCCAGGCCTTGCTCAACCTTGGCCAATCAGTGATGCTGTTTATTTTCACCAATATGAATATTTATCAGGCCCTAAAATTTGGGGCGAACGATCGTTAAGTTCGCCTAGCGGTTACCCAAAACGAAAGACGCATAACCGAATATTCGTTCGCCTAAATTATGGCCCAAACTCTGTCACGATCAATCTCGAAACCAGAGCCATCCGGTCCTGTCCTCCCTACTAGGCTCTGGGACGGCGCTCAGCAGTACGATCGGTCATTGGATAGCACACAAAACCCTAGAATTTAGAACATAACGAGAGCGTATCTGTGGAGATTAAGCCGACGTCCCGACGTCATGGATGTTACGAGCGCGTCTGAAAGATGACGTAACCTACCAGAACTCTTCATGCATTCTTGCGAAACATTTTCTATTCTGACGTCATGACGTTATGACAGGCTGGCCATGCAAGTGACTCATGACTGACGTTTCATAAAGAATTGGATACGTTCCAATGGAACCGGAAGAGGACACGTGAACGAATTTTTCAATGTATTATGGGACCAACTTTCAGTGAGCGTCGTCCCAGGGGTTTATCGGAGCGGCCAATTGTCCAGCGGAGAGCGACCCCTGGTGGCGAGGTTGCGTCACGATGACATAATTTTAATAATTTCCTGTTGTAACCTGAAAATCATTTCCGATTGAAGCATGGGCTGTACTTACGAGTGATTCGATGTTACCTTCACACACAAGAGCCCCAGTCGAGGGGAGATAATTGAACGCGAAACCCAATGTGCGTTTTCATACACTCTCTGATACTTAGATAATATACCGCTGTGTGGGATTAAATGAACAGGGTAAAAGTTTCTCAACTTCCTCTCACTGCATGTTGTGTCCTGGTTATGGGGCCCTAACCAAGACGCAATACCATAAGTGTGCGGCCCCGGACCTGTGTGATGCAGACAAACGAAAGTGAATGACAGAGAAACTTTACGTTCAACTGTTTTAAGATTAAAACATGTATATGGGAATTTAATTTGAGATAATATTTTAGAAATAGAGGTCACAATTCCAATGATAGAAGTCTGCCAGTCACACAAAATTGGACTCTCTACGCAACACGTGATAATGACGAAAATTGGTCGCCGGCCGCCGGGTAATGATTTTTCTTTGCCAGCGGCAAGGGCACCAGAAGTCAACGGCAGCGTCCGATATTGAGAGGGGCTAGATTATGGGAACGAGATTATTATTACATACAAAATCAAAATTGGGCAAAGATAGCAATTAGCAATTTTCGTTGAATGAACTCCAGTCAAAAACCAATGCCTAACCACAACAAAACTCATCGGCATAACCTATCTGCTTAACTTATTTGGATAACCTATAGGTTATGCAGTTCAGAAACGGGGGAACGAACTATGGGTTACCTGGGGTCAATTTCACATAACCTATTTTCAGGTTAAGTAAACTTTTCAAATTTTAGGGCCTGATTTATTACATGTACCATCTTCATTCTCCTAAAGTTGCGCAAGTATATGGGATTATAACAGTTACAGCTCATTCTATACCTGCCATCTCGTGATGTCACTGCCAAATCCCAAATCTACGGAGAATTAGCTTCACAACGGTATACAATAACATGGGAATGACAGCGGGAAAAGCAGGAAGTGAATGCTGCAAAACGTAGCTAAAATGCGATCGTTTCGCTTTTTTTCAGTTCCAACAGATGGAAAGCAGACACAACACATTTTCTCACAAGATTACTTAATTTTATCTCGCCTTACGAAGTAAAGGGGAGATATTGTGAGGGGGGAAAGAGGATGTCGTCGTCGGTGTCCCCTGCCTGGAAATGATAAGGTTTTTGGTTTAGCAAATACAAAAAAAATCTAGAAAAAATATTTAAAAAATAAAAAAAATATGGGGGGGGGGGGTGGGTATGCCACCTGGGGGTACTACCCCTGGGGTGCTCCAATGTTAAAATCCCTATGATAGAGTTTTGCATTTAGCTGAAGTGCACATGTACATCTGTACTTAGAAAGTTTGTTGCAGTTGTCAGCTGTCATTGGGTGATTATGATACTTGGTACACATGTTTCTTATGATTAGAGGATGTACCTGTGCTATTTTTGAGAAGAAATATTAATTTTTCTCCAAATTATGGCAAATGAATGAGTTTTCTGTTTAGGTAAATTGTACATGTAGGCCTCTACATGTACATGGTGAGTTTGCTGCAGTTGTCAGCTCTCATTGGATGATTACGAAACTTGGTACACATGTTTCTTATAATTAGAGGATGTACCTGTGCTATTTTTGAGAAGAAATACTAATTTTTCTCCAAATTATGGCAAATGAATGAGTTTTCTGTTTAGGTAAATTGTACATGTAGGCCTCTATATGTATAAATGTACATGTACATGGTGAGTTTGTTGCAGTTGTCAGCTGTCATTGGATGATTACAAAACTTGGTACACATGTTTCTTATGATTAGAGGATGTACCTATGCTAATTTTGAGAAGAAATATTAATTTTTCTCCAAATTATGGCAAATGAATGAGTTTTCTGTTTAGGTAAATTGTACATGTAGGCCTCTATATGTATACATGTACGTGTACATGGTAAGTTTGCTGCAGTTGTCAGCTCTCATTGGATGGTTACAAAACTTGGTACACGTGTTTCTTATGATTAGAGAATGTACCTGTGCTATTTTTGAGATGAAATATTAATATTTCTCCAAATTATGGCAAATGATGGAGTTTTGTGTTTAGGCCAAAAAAAAAAATACCTTTGTTTCCGCTTTCGAGCCCCAAAAAATAAGGGTAGGTAGGTAGGGATTTTTTTTTTTTTTTTTGGTACTCTGCACAACTGTGTGTGAAATTCTATCTATACGCCCCAAAACTACAATATACAGCACAATTTGATACATTGAATCATTGATTGAAAATAAAAGTAACTACCTGTTTTGGCTTCAGACTTCTTTTTGTGCCTTCGCCTCATGTGGGAGGCATTAATTAAGTTTTTAATCTGCACTCTGTTCATTTGTCAATCCGTCTGCCAAACAACTTGCATTGGAGCCCATCTCTCAAAGCGATGATCCGAAGTTAGGATGATCCCAAGTCTAGGTTGAAGAGATGGGGGGTAAGAAAAGTCCTTGATTTCCCATCTCTTCAACCTGGACTCGGGATCATCCCAGCATAGGATCACTTCGAGAGATGGCCCCTGGACCTTGTGGAATCAACTAGTCCCACGATTCCATATCAAATTCTAAAATTTGAAGTGCGTGTTGTATTCGTATTGAAGCAGCATGAAGTATTTGTGAAAGAAAATATAGATTTTTGTCAGAATTTTGATGATTTTGACTGTCATTCTCAGCCGTCAAAGGCTAGTGGATGCCGTCTCTAAAACTGGAGGTAGAAGGGGTTGTTTTGCTTTTACTATTTCATATTAAATCAACAAGTACTTAGGAAACTTCAAGGTGACCGTGAGTATGGTCATACTTTGACATATGGTCATCGTTTGGTATGAAGTGACCGACTGCAGTGACAGTGTTCGGTTCGTACGTCCAGTTCATTGGATTTCACAGATTTATATGGCATAATTTTTAAATGTGGACTGCTCGAAAATTGCATCATTTGTGTTTGATCGAACAGAACTCTAAATTTAAAACTGACATACAAAACATCAACGGAAATTGGCCTACCGATAATGCGCAGTACGTACCGGCTTGTTTTTTTTCGCTGGCAAGCGCTTGCTTCTGGCCCCTTGCATGAGGACAGTGAATGCATTCAATGTCGGCGAAGTCTGTCGCAGGTCTGGGCAATCGTACACGATGCGCAGGTATTTTATACCAAATAGAGTCGTTGCTGTCTCGACCTGCATGTCCAAATCCTCCAAGTCCAAGGACGTCCACGGCCCGCTTTCGTTTTGAGCACAGAACACCGTTTGATGGCGAACGTCTTTATCAATGCTGTAACGATCGACAATGTCGCTGAATGTTTCCCGAAAACGGCAGGAAACAAATCTCCGCAGTGAGGGAAGATTTGGATATTGTTTACATTTTTCCGCCGAAACGGACAAAATGGCCGCGGCCATGGTGCTTTTACGAAAGCGATAGGTGGCAGCACACTGCAAACCATGACAACAGCGCCAGAGTTATTTCCCCTGATTCGACTGTTCGAGCGGAACGAGAAAGGACACAAAATAAAAACACAAGTGCTCTGAAATTCGCCGAAATCACCGTGTAGGTCGGTCGTTTTGCATTTTTTTTTTCCACCACTCAAAAAAACTATAGGGTCGGCGTGGATTTTACTAGGTCGGTCGAAAAGCGGAAACAAAGGTATTTTTTTTTTAGGCCTTAGCTGAAGTGCACATGTACATCTGTACACCACAGTTTGCTACAGTTGTCAGCTGTCATTGAATGATTATGAAACTTGGTACACATGTTTCTTATGATTAGAAGATGTACCTGTGCTATTTAGGAGATGAAATATTAATTTTTGTTCATATTTTGAGGGTTTTGCCTAAGTAATCTGCCAATAATAATGTACATGTACATGTATATAGATGTACACAGGTCTGTACATGGAAAGTTTTCAGAAGCTGTCAGCTTTCATTGGATGAGTTTGACACTTGCTACCCAAGTTCAATGTGATTCGACGATGTGCATGTGCTATTTAAGAAATATGACATTAAATATGAATTCTTGTCCTAATTATTGCATTTTAGACTTTGTACCTTTCCATTGATAAGGTTTTTGTTGGGCAAAAATTTACATGTACATGTAGATCTGTACATGGAAAGTTTGTTGAACCTTTCGTGGGATGATTATAAAACTTGGTGGACATCTTTCATGTTTTCCTAGGTCACAGCTCTCCCGCAGTAATCCCACATGGGACTGACCTATCCAGCTGTAATGCCACACGGGACTGACCTATCCAGCAGTAATCCCATACGGAACTCAACTATCCAGCAGTAATCCCAGACCGAACTGGTCTATCCAGCAGTAATCCCATTTGGGACTGGCCTATCCAGCAGTAATCTCACACAGGACTGACCTATCCAGCAGTAATCCCAAATGGCACTGGCCTACCCAGCAGTAATGCCACACGGGACTGACCTACCCAGCAGTAATCCCAGACCGGACTGGCCTATCCAGCAGTAATCCCACATGGGTCTGGCCTATCCAGCAGTAATCCACACAGGACTGGCCTATGCAGCAGTAATTCCACACAGGACTGGCCTATGCAGCAGTAATCTCACATGGGACTGACCTACATGTATCCAGAAGTAATATGACACTGGACTGCAATATGTGCAGTAATCCCACATGGCACTGACCTATCCAGCCATAAGTCTACATGGGACTGACCTATCCCGCTGTAATCCCACACAGGTTTAGCCTATCCAGCAGTAATCTCACATGGGACTGGCCTCCCCAGCCATAATCCCACACAGGATTGCCGTATGCAGCAGTAATCCCACACTGGACTGCCTATGCAGCAGTAATCCCACACGGGACTGTCCTATCGAGCATTAATCCCATACGAGACTCATCTATCCAGCAGTAATCCCAGACAGGACTGGCCTATCCAGCAGTAATCCCACGTGGGATGGGACTATCCAGCAGTAATCCCACAGGGGACTGGTCTATCCATCAGTAATAACACACGGGACTGGTTCATCCAGCAGTAATCCTACACAGGACTGGCCTATCCAGCAGTAAGCTCACATGGGACTGACCTATCCAGCAGTAATCTCACACTGGACTGCCTTATAATGCACCAGTAATCCGATGGCACTGACCTATCCATCCTACATGGGATTAACTTATATGCCAGTAATCCCACATGGGACTGATATTATTGTCTGTACCAGATAATCTATTCCAGACATTATTGTCTGTACCACATCACCTATGCCAGACCTTATTGTTTGCTCTACACGTATGCTTTCAATACTGCTGCACCTTCGGCGGATGACCCCGCAAGGCGAGATGTTGGGGTTCTCAGAACGCTTGTTAGAATAAATGTTGAGCTGATATTGGTATAAAACGTGAACAAATTACGTAGAATGGGTCTGTGGGAGACCATTGGTAAATAATTCTCCACATGACATGGGACATAAAACGGGATACTTTACATCGCTGGAAAAGTATGAAAATTGAAATGAATCCATGGCTTAACCCTTTGCTACTTGCGGGTGGTTGGGTGGGTTCAGGTTCCTGTTGCTTCAATGCATTTTGCTGAGAAGCAACAGGAACTTGATAATGTGATGTCTAGCATTGTAATAATATCACTTGTCTTTATTGCACCATGTAAGCATCCTGTCTGTGTCTTGTGCGCTGTCCTCAGTGTTTTATAGGGTGGATGGAGCAGGCCTCGAAATTTGGCGCGACCGAAACGATCGTTCGCATGTCGGTTACGCAAATCAGAAATGGCCAGAACGAAAAATCGGTTACGTGAATGCGCTTCTTGGACTTATGTTCTGGTAACAAAAATCCCAACCTCTTCTCTGTCTGTCCACTGTGCAAACTTTAACCACATGACGTGTGTCTTTCAGCATGTTTTAAAACGAAACTAAGTCGCAAACTCGGCCCTGTCTGTATTGAATTTGTAGACAACCACGTGGCAGGTGTCTTATCTGTCAGCTTGCACAGACTGTTTTGTCTATCCTGGGTTCAGGGCCGGCATACTATTAATTTTATGTAATAAACCAATAGCGGCCAGGAAACAGCTTTATCAAACTTGAACGAGTTGGAAGGGTTACCCGCAAGCCCCCTCGCTCCAAGGTTGTTGCTCCGTGGGGCGCTCTTCACAGAGCTAGCAGCAGAGGTGGCATGCGGAGCTCCTCGTGGAGGAATTATCTCGGAGCGCGGAGCTTGCGGTTAACACTCGTCACTTCCGCCATCTCTAAATTTGCAGGCAGCGTGTTCAACTCCTCTTTTCAATCAAGATTTCAATGGAATCACAAGGAAATGGCGAATGAATTATACAGCCAGAGTCACAATAGCCAACCATGAATGGTGGAAGCGATTTACGTGTGCAATCCCATTCCCGTATGTTATCTCATTTGTCTGTTCAGTCGACGTCCATGTGCTGTGGACAGTCTTTTTTTTCACTCGTTGACGGTAGACTGTTGTAATTACGTAACCGTTTTGCGAAACCAATTGGTTACGTAAAAATTAACATCGTAACCGAACAATAGGTTACGCAAGCCAAATTTACCGTAACCGATTTTTCGGTTACGTCAATGAACCAATTTTCGAGGCCTGATGGAGGGTGTCTGGTTCCATGCTGCTTCAAAGATTTCTTCTTTGAAGTACATGTACATGTAGCAGGAACACAACTGGGCTGGGTGGTGCTTAGTTGGTTCGTCGTGATATAGCTGAAATATTGTTGAAAGCGACGTTAAATTCTATTCACTCACTCACTCACCCCCTTTGCTACTTGCTGATAGTCTTGTTTGTCAGCCTTGTATGTTCGGATAAATGCATGCGAGAGGATTTTGTTATGGAACCTTTTTTCTTTAAGCAATATTTTTGCATGTACATGTAGCTTGATTGAAACCCCACTAAATATATATATTTTCAGAAAGCCCATACTTTACTTAATCTTTCCTTCAAACTATCTGCCCATTTGTGATTAAAATAGAATCAGACAAGGCAAGAAAAGAAAATAAACCAAGAAAATACTTTGATTTCGGCAACATTACCGTGCGTCTATGTCCCAGCCAAATGAGGGGTTCCCTAAAAAAATCTCATCACGATCGCCCATTTCAACCGGACGATCGTGCTAAAATACACGTGTACCAGTACATCATCCCTGTGGGTTTTAATCCGACATATATCCGAGGGAACCCATTATTTCTATTGTAAACCCAACAGTCGGCTCACCAAAGTTTCCAGCTGAGCCATTTTCTGTTTCCGACAAATTCACTCGGCGCTGAACACCGACAAACAGACAGACATCCAGCCAATGGCTGCCATTGTCTCACACGATGACCGCATTCTCAACTAATCAGCTTCGCGATACTAACAGAGCCCGGGCGAGGTCAATTTGGTCCCTATATCGAAGAATGATGACATCTCGATCCAATCAAATCCTTCATTATTGTTATTTATTGAATCACTCATCATAGGTCAAAAGAGCCGGAAATGACCTTTAAAATGAGACCTATATGTCCCACATTCTACTGAGGGAAATGGGATTTCAATTGCCTTGAATATGGTCAAAAAACAGCAAATTCTTTGCGGATTTTCTCAATTTTCACCACAAGGAAGGTACGTCTTCAATAAAATAAACTTGTTATACGTTTATTGCATGATTTACAATAAAATTTGAACGTATATTTTCGACTATTCACTTGTTCAACGATGTGGACTACCGACGACCTCTCACTTGATGAACATTTTACTGTGCAGCGATGTTTTTACATGGTGGTCAATTGCGACCGGTTTCAGCCGTTATGGGTATATACGGTGCCGGCCGGTTTTGGCCGGTATAAGTACGAAAAGGGTTAAAGACCTACACCATACAAATCTATTATGGGTCAGAGAGAGACAATTCCCCACAAGTCTAAGGGGAAAGAGTTAAATTACAAGCGTCTAGTCCGTCATCCATCTGAGTGAGAATTCAAATCAGACTTAAGGTATCTACATATATGTATTTGTCAATTCTAGGTGAACATGCACACAATTGAGAAATTTTCTTCTCACATATCAGGGGTCGAAATAGTTCAGAATTTCTACCTGTCCCAGGCGACAGGTAATTTTTCTTTCTACCTGTCTCCTACCAGATCAACCTGTGCAATAATACCAATGCTCAAGTGGAGCGATATAAGAGAGAAACAACAAGTTTACCCTGAATAAATCATGAAATAAAACATAATTTGTTGTCTATTTCTTTACTGACCAGTTATGGTGCATGTACAAAGAATGCGAAATACATTGATATTGATATTGATATTTATTTGCAAAGAATCAGCATGGCAGTTTTTCATCTATGCATAAAAACAATAAATAAATAAATAAATAAAAAACATAACATTTAGATAAAACAATTAGACATAGACATAAACGGTTACAAAATATTACATGTTATCACAGTTAACATTACGTTCGGCCCAGATTATACATACATTAAAATGGCTCAACGTTAGATAAAATAAATATAGTGCAGTGCTTTTTAAAAGTTTTTAACGTATTGCACGCACGAACTTCTTTCGGCAACTCATTCCACAACTTTGCACCTTGAAATGAGAACGATTTCTTGAGATTTTTTGACAAGGTGATGCCATTTGCCTGGGAGAACCTAGTACTATAATTATGAATCGTTGTAGAAAAATTAAAAAGACATTTTAAGTGACTAGGGCATTTATCGTTTACAGTTTTCCACATTAGAACACATTTGTTTAAGAAGAATCGCTGCTTAATGCTCAACCACTTACAGTTTCTCAACATTTCAATGCGATGTGTTCTATAGTCACATTCTTTGAATTTTTGCAATGTCGCCCGACGAAACCACGTCATAGATAGTGGAGCAGTAATCAATGCGGGGTAAAATTAAAATCACATGTATGATGTATTGCCAATAGCACACTGTAACACATGGTCAATTTACATTGTATGATAAAATTTGTCCTTGTTCTAATTTTCAATCATTATCATCTGAATCGGAGTTGCTATCAGACATTGTTAATACCTGTGAACTTCCACTGGCCGGAGGCTGTCCCTGGACCTCTAATGGTTCCAATACAAATGTTTCACTGTCAGTGTGACATCCTCTAAAATTTACAGTTTGTAGTTCATTCAAGCGGGGGAAATCTGAGAATGGGCACTCATTTTTGGCAATGTAGAAAGCAGTAGTAAACAGCTTCTTCATATGTTCTATTTTACCCTTTTCCATTCTCATAACTGCTTTTACTAAAGGCTGTTCTGAGCGTTTCTTCACGGAGTTCAAAAAGGCTGTGTAACAGTATCTATGGTCTACACTTTGTTCATGGGACCGCACGTTTTCTAGTCTAAGTGATTCACAACCAACAACAAATTTCTTGCTCTCACTGTCTGATTTAAACTGTCTGCAGTACGAGCACCACATTCGGCCTTTATCTTTGTCAAAATTAAGCCACGGGCGCCCGCCCTTCCAGTTTTCCCCAAATTTAAACACGCGTTTCTTGCGCTTGCTGCTAGTATGACGATCTGCATTTCCACTGCCGTGACCGGTACTACTGTCTGTAGGCTGATCGACATCGGAACGATTTTCGACCAGAGAACTCGCCCCAGCAGTCGCACTGCCTTGTTGCTCATCTCGCTGACTGTCACTCAAGCTCCTTTTCAAATAGCGCTCCATTAATTTGGCGTCGGTGACAGCGGAAACAGTTTGACAGGAACGCATAAACTGGTCACGTGCTACAACATATTGCCATAGAACGTCATCATTAGTGTCTATCATTCTCCAACGGTCGACTATTCGCAGATGGTCGTGATGATCTCCCATGATAAGCGCTTTTAATACCAAACTACCAGAGTTTGGAGAGTCGTACATTCTGAATAGTGGAATGGGATGGCGTAAACACCTTGTCGTCGGGCGAAAACAAATGAAAACTATAGCGGTTAGGAATTTTTTCTTTTGATTGAAACTGGGTTCAGGTTATTCCACAAAATATATGAAGGGTGGGTATGAATTTTGCACCTGTCGCTCGCGACAGCCAGATTATTTTTCTACCTGTCAGCTGGAAAATCTGACTGTCCGCGACAGGTAGACACCCGACTATTTCGACGCCTGCATATCAATTTATGCAGCGTGCGCTACATGTATTCAGGGAAATGCTCTGTCCATGTTTCACATGAGCTTTCATTGTATTTTTGGGGGAACTACCAAATTGTACCATAGTGGGAACAGATTGATCAGGCTTAGATAACATCCCCTGACCCAGATTTCAGTCCTGAGCAATAAATATTTTTATCATATTGGGTCAAGGATACAATATTTAATATTTTCAATGACATGAATGAGGTCTTGTCAGTACATATAGGTTAGCCTCTCCCTATTGCTGTAGTGTCATTGATTGACAGTCTCAGTCTTACTCATTAACGCACAGCATTATCAAACTCAGTAGTACGTTTGGAGATTTTACCTGTCAAATATGGCGGAATACCCATACTCCCCTGCACAGGTAACCGGTCTTTGTTTCAAAAAATGTTTTGTACATTCATGTACTTTGCACTGTCACTGTGTGAATTAATATTACATGTAATGCATATCTGTGGAGCCATACATGTACCTTAGACATTATCCTTCAATTTGTTTTCATTAAATGTTTTCATTGTTATATCAGTAAAATAGTTGGCTTACAGCTAATGTTATCATGTTACAAACCTGACAACCAACACAAAATAGAATTTGTTGAATCTTGAATTCAGTCGGACTCCGCAATATAAGCAACTTTCATTAAATGCCATGATGACACCATTTCACATCTCTTTTTAAACCATACAGTCTTTTCAAGGCTGCCCCATAGACATTTCTGCATGGTGATCACCGGTAAATTACCAGGTGCAAATCTGTTGGAGGCTGAGGTCAAAGGCTTGTTCATTTTCTTTCCTACTGCTACATGTACAGTGACCAATAGTTTAGCAGGTTTAATAATTTCTGAGATAAAATATTATTGAGCGAGGTTAATTAATTATGCACAGTTGATATTTCTGTATGATGCCCAGTATCAAAATGATCAAGATTATTGATACAATCGGTTGCCCAAGGGTATTGTCGTTGTCAACATCGTGTCTCTGTCTGTCTGTCTGTCTTTCTTGTGGACACGATATTATCTCAAGAAGGATTATAGCCAGGCATTGTAAATTCATACCACATATATGCATCTGGTAAAGGGTCAAAAGCTGATTGAAAATGACTGACCTGGACTTATTTATCAAGGTCAAATTCTAGTATTTGCTATTCTTGAAGGATGTAAACTAGGGTCTCCAAATTCATATTACCTATGCAACTGGGATTGACCTGGGGTGTCGTGCACACTCCAGGTCATAAGAATAGGTCTCGGCTCCTCAGAGAGCTTGTCGTAAGAGGGGACTAACTGTGGCACCCATGGGGATCCCAGGTGTGAAAATTAATAGGACCCCACCTGTGTGGTTTCCGGATGGGAAAAGAAATAGGAACCCACATCGTGATACGACTGAAATAGTGTTGAAAGTGACGTTAAATCATATTGGTTTTAAAAACAATATTTTATTTCAGTAATGGATTGGTGAACAGGAAAAGCCTATACTAGCACCTCTCCAGATGAAAATGGATGAATTTACATATAAATACAAACAAGATGACGGATGGTAAATGGAACTAAAACAACAGTTGTGGCAATAAAAAAAAGGAATATATAAATAAATACGCAGCTCTTGATAACAATAGACGGTTCGACAATTTGGAACAGAAAGATCAAAAATTGGTAGGATGAATGAACGATACATTGTCTCTAAGGACTTGCGGGACAATCGATATTTTAAAGATCTTAAGCAGTTAATCATTGGACTAACCTTCTTAAAGATCGCTTCCACATGAGACTTCCATGTCCCTATTGTCTGAAAATAGATCCCCAAGTGTTTATGTGAATTATCTTCTGTTAATACTTTGTCGCCGAACATATAAAGGTCAGGCTTATAAGTAGGATTCTGCTTCAGACTAAAGTTCATTGACTTCGATTTTCCTGGGCTGAATTTTACAAGCCATTTGTCGGCCCATGCTTTTATTTTTCTTAGATCGGAGTTCAACGTTGCAGCAGATAATACCGGGTCTTCTATAACAATATATATTGAAGTGTCGTCGGCGTAAAGATGAATGTTTGATTCAATATCCAAAACTAAGTCATTGATGTATATAAGGAACAACAAGGGGCCCAACACAGATCCTTGGGGGACACCCGCTTTTAATTCTGATAAAGTAGATTTACCATTGGTAATTGTAACAAACTGTTTTCTCTGAGACAAGTAACTGGCGAACCAGTGTAGTAACTTATGCCTTATACCAATGTTCAGCTTCTAATTTGGACAAAAGAGCCCTGTGCCACACCCTATCAAACGCCTTACTTATATGTCAAAAAATACCGCTCGAACATCTTTCCGATTGTCCATTGCTTTGCCAATAAAGTTGTAAATATCAGTTAATTGGTACAGTGCAATCACCAGGAATAAATCCGGATTGAAAGGGGGTGATAATAGTCATCAAGCAAAAAGTTGTGTACGTACTTATAAACTGCCTTTTCAAATACCTTAAACATAGAACAAGTTAGTGAAATTGGTCTATAGTTTGAAGGACAATGTATCGACCCTTTTTTACCCCTCAGCCCATAGGGCTGCGGGGTCTTGTCGTTGCCATGTACGTACGTACGTCCGGTTGTCCGTCCGTCCGTCCGTCAACATGTGTTCTTGTCCGCTGAATATCTGCAGATCTATGAAGTCGGGCCTGACCAAACTTTGGTGAGAGCTTCCTGTATGGTGACTGATGGAATGATTAGGTTTTCAGATGGCTGTGATGATTTTATGATTTTTAATTATTTTTTATTGTTTATTGATGCGCACCTTGTGCACTGCTATCTATGCCCATCGGGAACCCTTGGTTGTATGTTGCATTGTGAGATTTGAGGGTTCCCTGATTCCAAGAAGCTCTGTGTAGCGGTTCATTCGAGATTCAGACCATCTGGAGATATGCCCATTGGGAACCCTTGGTTGTATGTTGCATTGTGACTTGTGAAGGCTCACTGATTCTAGGGAGCCCTGTAAGGCTGTAAAATATTGCGGTCCATTCGAGATTCAGACCATCTGAGAATGGTTATCATTGGATGGAACCTCGAGACATTAAATTAATTCACAAAACTTGTTACTGCAGGCTCTGGTAGTTTAATTCCTCAGCAAGCAGGCCAGGAAAGTTTCTGGAGTGGAGGTTTAGCAGATTCGGTATGTGACAGGGGCAGTGGCATCTAATTAATTTAGGCCTGTATTCAAGAATATTGAAAACAAACTTTTTTTCTGCTTCTTTATTGAAAACAGGATTCCCAGATGCTTCTTAATTCACACATTATTGTGATATATCATATGGGTGGCATGTCTGGATACGGATTAGACCAAGAGTATCCAAGATATTACCGCTCTAACCAATTGTTAGATGACCTTTGATGCGCTTATGGCATGCAACAAGTATACGGTTGGCAACCAACCAACGTGATAATTGCGGTAGCCTATTAAATTCTGTTCTGGTGGTTCAATAGCACCCCTCATGCATATGTCTCTGACAGTTGACATGGTTGAGCGGGATAAAAATGAAACTGTTGAAAATGAAACAATACACTAGCAGGTATGTTTTCGCATATTGGTTGGCTGATCCAGGAAGGAAATCTATATTTTGTGTGTTGCATGCTTCTATGGGACCATGCAGTCAGGTTGTTGTTGTTAGTAGTTTGCTGGTAAACTTACGGGTCCGTAGTTATTTCTGCCCACTGCCAACTTACATACATATAATTTTATCGAGCAAAGGAGAGCAAGCAGCGTTGCAGTGAATGAGCAATGAGTTCCACCAGAGATTCAGGCTGTTTTCATGCAATACTGTCCACAACTACATGTAACCAATATTTGAAAGATTAGATGCATTTCACAGCTTTCAGTTTTACAATTTCACGGTGTCAAAAAAAGTACAATCTTCAAAATTTCTTTTTATTACTATTTTAGGTGATTACCCCCCCCCCCCAAATAATAGTCAAAATTGCGGGCATATGTCAATCAACGTGTTTCTATGCCAATAACCTATCATACTTGCCCGTGAATGATCTTTCTTGTCACTGATCAAGCTACACTTTTTATCTCGCCTTACGAAGTAAAGGGGAGATATTGTGAGAGGGGGAAAGAGGATGTCGTCGTCGGTGTCGGTGTCGGTGTCCCCTGCCTGGAAATGAATGGGTTTTTGGTTTAGCAAGTTAAAAAAAAATCTAGAAAAATTAGAAAAAATATAAAAAAAATATAAAAAATATGAGGGGTGGGTATGCCACCTGGGGGTACTACCCCTGGGGTACTCTAATGTTAAAATCCCTATGAATGAGTTTTGCGTTTAGCTGAAGTGCACATGTACATCTGTACTTGGAAAGTTTCTTGCAGTTGTCAGCTGTCATTGGATGATTATGAAACTTGGTATACATGTTTCTTATGATAAGAGGATGTACCTGTGCTATTTTTGAGAAGAAATATTAATTTTTCTCAAAATTATGGCAAATGAAGAGTTTTCTGTTTAGGTAAATTGTACATGTAGGCCTCTACATGTATACATATACATCTACATGGTAACTTTGCTCCAGTTGTCAGCTGTCATTGGATGATTATGAAACTTGGTACACATGTTTCTTATGATTAGAGGATGTACCTGTGCTATTTTTGACAAGAAATATTAATTTTTCTCCAAATTATGGCAAATGAAGAGTTTTCTGTTTAGGTAAATTGTACATGTAGGCCTCTACATGTATACATATACATGTACATGATAAGTTTGCTGCAGTTGTCAGCTCTCATTGGATGATTACGAAACTTGGTACAAATGTTTCTTATGATTGGAGGATTTACTTGTGCTATTTTTGAGATGAAATATTAATTTTTCTCCAAATTATGGCAACTGATTGAGTTTTGCGTTTAGCTGAGTGCACATGTACATCTGTACACCACAGTTTGCTGCAGTTGTCAGCTGTCATTGAATGATTATGAAACTTGGTACACATGTTTCTTATGATTAAAAGATGTACCTGTGATATTTAGGAGATGAAATATTAATTTTTGTTCAAATTTTGAGGGTTTTGTCTTAATCTGCCAATAATAATGCACATGTATATACATGTACACGGAAAGTTTTCTGAAGCTGTCGGCTTTCATTGGATGAGTTTGACACTTGCTACCCAAGTTCAATGTGATTCAAAGATGTGCCTGTGCTATTTAAGAAATATGACATTAAATATGAATTTTTTTCCTAATTATTGCAGTTTAGACTTTGTATCTTTCCATTGATAAGGTTTTTGTTGGGCAAAAATTTACAGGTAGATCTGTACATTGTAAGTTTGTTGAACCTTTCGTGGGATGATTATAAAACTTGGTGGACATGTTTCATGTTTTCCTAGGTCACAGCTCTCCCGCAGTAATCCCACACGGGACTGACCTATCCAGCAGTAATCCCAAATGGCATTAGCCCATCCAGCAGTATTGCCATACGGGACTGACCTATCCAGCTGTAATCCCAAACGGAAATCAACTATCCAGCAGTAATCCCAGACCGAACTGGTCTATCCAGCAGTAATCCAATTTGGGACTGGCCTATTCAGCAGTAATCTCACACTGGACTGACCTATCCAGCAGTAATCCCAATGGCACTGGCCTATCCAGCAGTAATGCCACACGGGACTGACATATCCAGCAGTAATCCCAGACTGGACTGGCCTATCCTGAAGTAATCCAACATGGGACTGGCCTATCCAGCAGTAATTCCACACAGGACTGGCTTATGCAGCAGTAATCTCTCATGGGACTGACCTATCCAGATGTAATATGACACTGGATTGCAATTTGCAGCAGTAATCCCACACAGGTTTAGCCTATCCAGCAGTAATCCCACACGAGACTGGCCTCCTCAGCCATAATCCCACACAGGATTGCCGTATGCAGCAGTAATCCCACACGGGACTGCCTATGCAGCAGTAATCCCACACGGGACTGTCCTATCCAGCATTAATCCCATACGAGATTCATCTATCCAGCAGTAATCCCAGACAGGACTGGCCTATCCAGCAGTAATCCCACTTGGGACTGGACTATCCAGCAGTAATCCCACTTGGGACTGGACTATCCAGCAGTAATCCCAGAGGTGACTATCCATCAGTAATAACATGGGACTGGTCCACCCAGTGGTAATCCTACACAGGACTGGCCTATCCAGCAGTAATCTCACATGGGACTGAACTATGTACCAGTAATCCGACAGCACTGACCTATCCATCCTACATGGGATTAACTTTTGCCAGTAATCCTTCATGGGACTGATGTTATTGTCTGTACCAGATAATCTATTCCAGACATTATTGTCTGTACCACATCATCTATTCCAGACCTTATTGTTTGCTCTACATGTATGCTTTCAATACTGCTGCACCTTTGGCGGATGACCCCGCAAGGCGAGATGTTGGGGTTCTCAGAACGCTTGTTTATGCATGCTGTAATTCCGCTGCAGCTCTCATGTTATGCAACTTGAGTCTATTATATGTATGGTCCATACATGTATATCACACAAACCATATCCAACATGACCAGAAAAAAAATTTGGGCTGAGGGGTCCGCGCACCTTTTAGGTGCCTGCAATTCATGTTATAAATTGGGATAACTTGAGCTATTTTCCATATTTGAGGTACGCGGCCGGTGGCCAGTGATATGTTAAACAACCTCCTAAGAGGTACAGCTAATTCAGCAGCAACTGATTTTAAAATACGATTATTAATGCCATCAGGCCCGTTCGATTTATTATCGTCGAGGCACAGCAAAAGATCCTTAAAGGAATACTTACTTTATTTTATATAGGTTCCTGTTACAAAGCTTTGACTCTTAAAGAAATATAACCAACTATTTTACTGTCGTTGAGGGCGATAACCTATTACTTTTATTAAAGTCTGTGAAGCCATGTTTCCGCTTTGATGTCGACGTGGGCGCCGCCATGTTGCCTGTGGGATGATGTGACTGATGACGTCAGCATTCAGGACAACGTCACGCTAACGCTTGATCCGGAGATGTTCCCCGTTTCAACTACAGACATTTGAATTACTCGAGGTCCGAGTTTAAAAAAACTGGGTCGGAAAATTCCACTGGAGTAATTCCTAAAAGGAAAGGGGTTTAGGTTATCTCCGCCAAATGAAGAATTTCTCCCCCAAGTTTTTCAACTGAGACTTGCCCGATTCAAATTGAAGCTGAGCGTTGAACTAAAAGAGTGTCCTTTGCAATTGTGCAGTGATTTGAGTTGAACGACGAGGCTTCTGAGTTTGTAAACATTTCATGATTACACTTGAACCACTAAAAATCAACTAGAACGTCAGTGGATTTACTGGGTTCCTCCTCTTGCGAATTACCGGCATGACCAACACGATCAACCTTAAATCTCCATGACGTTGTGACGTTTTTAGATGAGTATACACTCACTTCCGCTCATCTAAAAACGTCGCGCAGTGGTGGCGCCCGTGGCGAGCA
The DNA here is from genome assembly GCA_036873755.1 of Hanleya hanleyi. Taxonomy (NCBI): domain Eukaryota; kingdom Metazoa; phylum Mollusca; class Polyplacophora; order Lepidopleurida; family Hanleyidae; genus Hanleya; species Hanleya hanleyi. Next base: position 116,906 of record JAVTVY010034039.1, read on the forward strand.
ACAATATACATTGTATTCAATATTTCTCTTATTTCGCATTCTAACAACATAAGTTTTATATAATAAGATTTGGAATACGATTGTTGATAAATATCTATAGTCACACTCAAAAATAAGGTAAGTACTCCTTTAACTTCACCAACACTTAGTTCGATGTAGTCAATGGAGTTTGGGTTAAATTCAGTATTAGGCACTTCTATGTTTTCCTCGTCCAAGACAGACTGATCAGCGAAATACTTATTAAAAGTCTCAGCTATTTCATCAGGCTCGCTAGCTATTTTGTTGTCGTATTCGATTGGAGTTTACTCCAATCTGGGAGATTACTGTTCTTAGCTTTGCGATGACTTCTATCACATAGTCTCATTTGTCTACGGAGTGTGCCAGTCATCCAAGGACAATCAGATGGCCTGATTGTAACAGTTTTATTTGGAATATGGTTCCTAATAGTAGAGATTATGTGATTAGAAAAGTTTTCTGCTATGGCGTCTATGTCGTCATTATCAAATATGTTGTCCCAATTCGATTGCGATAAACTTTCTTTCATGTCGGAAATATTCATTTTTTCGTAATCCCAAATAGTACGTTTGTAACATCGATTTTTTGCGGCACGTGCTTCCAGATTAATAAATACACCATGATGATCACTACAGAAGGGTGAAATAACGCCTGACGAAGATACATAACTGGGGCATGACACAAACGCTATTAAAGTCCAATAGGCTTTATGAAGTAGAGGTGATACGTGTGGGGTCGGTTATCATTTGTCGAATGTCGTAAATTGTTTCTAAATATTTAATTTTGTCAGGGGTGTTAACGAGACAGTCGACATTAAAATCTCCCACAATGATGCATTTATTACTTGGATCAGAACGAGCATTAGAAATCGATTCGTCAATAAGATCCCAGTAAAATGCAGGTTCAGACGGTGGTCTATAAAAGACCCCTATCATTAAGTTTTGATTTTTACTCTTCACCACCAGCCATTTTGCTTCCAGACCGGGAATATCAACATCGTCACGGTCCTTGCATATCAAACTGTTTTTAACATAGACCACTATTCCTCCGCCCCCATCTTCGTTGGTCCGATCTAATCGTATGGATGGAAATTGATATCCCGGCATCTTAATTTTGTCGTTACTAACACTTGTCGTTAACTTACTCTCTGTAATGGCAATTACGTCATAAGTGGACAATTCAGCCTGTATTAAAGAGAGTTTATGACGCAGCCCCCAGTCGTTTATGAGCAACTGAGATATCGCATTGGTTTGTACATGTACATGTAGGACCAGGATTCAATTCGATGTCACCTGAGAGTAAAATATTGACAAGTAGCATGATGAGGAATCCCACGAAACCGTAGGTGCATAAAATGTATGTAAAGCGAGCTGGACATTGTTTGCTAACACCCTTGTCAATTGTTTTCAGATATTGCGCAAATTTCAAATTTCAACACAACTGATAAATACAGAGCAATTTTCAATCCTAATCGGCCATAATTTAATATAAGCAGGATATTAAAGACTGTATTAAGGGCAATGAAATGTTTGCCCTTCCCTTTTGTGACGAACGCACCCAATCTCCACCGATAAGTAACCAAAACAATCGTTTGGTGGGAGTGGACACGTTACACAAACACATGATTTGTTTTCAGTAGCAGGAGAACTCATTAATTCTAAGTTTTCCAGTTGAACAAGAGAATTCACCAAATATTTCATAATTATCAGTCGCACAAGAGCTTTACCAACAGATACAATTATTATACAGAACAATACGTACAAAATAAAAGAGACAATAATGCTTGGAAGGGAGCACATAATGTTTTAATTGGTGGTCCCAAAAACACCAACAACATGAAATTGACACAAAAATAGACTCTGAGAACCACTGTGAATAGAAAGAACGCGAAGCATGGCAAAAACCATATCATTGATGCACAAGTGAAAACGATCTATACACAATAATTATAATTTTTGCCAAAAAGTGTGTGTTAGGGAGCATTCGCAACTCAGGGCACGACAGTCTCCGCCACAACTCCCATATACGGTGTATTCATGAGATTGTATTATTTTAGCTTAAAACAGTCGATTTGTTCCGCTTCAAGTGAAATAGACACGTATGATATCGGCGAGAAGGATGAGCTCAGGTTATTAATAGGAAAATATATACCAAATTTTATCAATCCCAAAATCATAGGCTGATCAGATTATATAAATGCTGACTCGATAACAGTTAGAAATTGAGCTGTTATGAACAGCCAAGCGTTAAACTGAAATGAGACGAAACAAACGTCGATATGTTTAGCTGTCCTTGAATGAACACAAGTGAAATGTACACAAGAAAAGGACGGTCAGAGTGGAAGTTGAGCAGCTCAGTGTTGTGAAACAGACATGGCTATTTTTAGCTGTACTCGTGGAACTGGACGTCAAATGAAATGTACATGCGAACATAAAGTAATTAAGTTTCACGGTGGTCAATGTACATGCGAACATAAAGTAAGTTTCACTGTGGTCAATGTACACCCACTTTACTAGGGGATTACTAATCCTGGGATAGGGGGAAGGGAATGGTTATAGCGAGGAATTTCTCTAGATCAGAAAGTGAGTTTACAATATTTACACGGTCAGACTTAATTGTCCTTGATGAAAATATTTCCGTCATAATTCCACGTCCCTTGGATCTTGTTTTGGGCAATTCCATGATATCGCGGACAAAACTTGCAAAAATAAATATCAGCTGTGGGCAAAATGATGCATTTAGCATTATGGCTAGGTCCCTCAAGGTTGACAATTTAGTGCTGATATACTCATTTACTGCTTGATTTAATAAATTAGGCAATTTTAATAACTACCAAATTTTTCAACCCTTTAAATGTACAAATTACTGATATTTCACAGTTGATTTAGGATTCATCTGGTTAGCCAGCTGAACCAAAGTGATTTTATACTTTTTATGGAAGAAGTGTCTTTCTAAAACTGGTGGTTGAAAGAGCATATCTGCAATGCTAGCAGAAATGGAGGAGACAAGATTTGGTGTCAAGTTATTGTAACATGAGTTACCGAAAAGTGACAGTTTTTAAAGAAAATTATTGAAGTTGTTGGCTGCTCAGTTAATTTTCTCTGCCTTTGATACACACTGAAAGAAATTATAGCAGTGGAATTAATATTTCATCATGCATCACAATTTATGAAGCTGCTGAACTTCGTAACATGAGTTACTTTGTAACATGAGTTACCAAAGTGGGGTCCTGTAACATGAGTTACCATCATAATGGGAGATAACTCTGAACAATCTAGGTGCCTCTGCTTGCAATTACTCATAACTCCTGAAGAAACATTGATCTGTGGTAAACCTGACGGTGCACATCTGTACAGTACTACAAGCATCTTTCATGTAAGGTTCGAAGTTGTTCATCAAATAGTAACCCAGATCTGGTCTCGACAAGAAATTATTGATTGATGGGATAAAGCGCCATAACTCTTTGGAAATTCATCGAAACGCATAAAAAGCCAACAGTGCACATCTACAAGGTATAGTAAGCGAGATATGGCCTGGATGAGAAATTACTAACAAAATAAAGGGCCATAACTCTGTGAAAAATCATTGAAACGCAGAAAGTAAACCTGACAGTGCACAGCTGTATGGTTCTAAGCATCTTCCTTGCAAGTTTTGAAGATGTTCATCAAATAGTAAGTGAGATACATGTATGGTCCGGATAAGAAAAATCATAAACTGATTAGATAAAGGGTCTTCACTCAAATAAAACCATTGAAATGTGCAAAAAAAAAAGATCTTATTATGGATAGACCAACGGTCTCATTCATTCAGTCAAGGGCTAATGCTCCTGTAGAACACCAAATCACTGTTAATCATGTTGATTCTCCAATTAGGGGACTGGTACATGTATGTCTATGAGTATGGCAGAGACCGTTTCCTCAGTGTGGTTACCGCTCTTGGTATGGAGAATATTAAAATAGTTTTGGCGATAGAGACTGCTAAGAATCATTGGAAATGGCCATTTCTGCAGGACGAGATATTCTACTACAGAGAGTAGATGATCCAGAGACTTGAATCAACCTGATGTAGCAAATAACCATGCATGGCCACTAATCAGTTCACAGAGAAGTTTGATAAGATTATACATGTAGTCTTCAGAACGTTTATAATCAGATAATACTTACATTTCTTGAATTTCACACTGAATTGACCACTAATCATGTTGATGAATTTCAAATTTTATACAGTTATTTAATTACATGTACATTCTTCATGTTGTTTGAGACACTTTTTTGACACGAGAGAAACATGTTCCAGGAGACTTAATTGCTCCTTCTTTCATTTGGACAAACCGTAACATGAGTTACTGTAACATGAGTTACCACATGTTTAGCTCGGTGGAAATAAAATGGTGTTGCATCAGTTGTTTAGAACAGGGACAATACACAGTCCAGACAGTGTACTAAAAGAAAAGACTTTTAATTCTCAGATTAATTGATTAGTATTCAGAGGTTTTTCAGAGAAACACTGTACCCTCCGAGGGCATGTCCGTTGACTGTAACATGAGTTACCGAACTTTGCAATAAGATTAATTCAATATTATTGATAACACACTGCTGTGTTTGTGTGGAAAACAAAGCTACCAGTTAACATTACTACCTTGAAAAATAGGAAGGATCTGGATGCAAATCATAGTATTAAAATCCCAGGGTAAACATGAAGGTTATGGCTAAAGTGTAACATGAGTTACCGTGGAATTGCCCTTTTCCTTCGCTAGTTGACGGGCTTCGTAAGCAAGTTTGCTGCGTGATTTGGTCAAGTCCTCGTTCATGAATACCTTCTCCATATCCTTTTTGCTGCATATGCCTGGACCTGGAGCCACTGACCTTGACCTATTTTATAGGTAAAATTACATATGTCTATACAGTCTTTGTAAATCTAAGATCGCCGAATTCATGTTCCATATGCAATTAAGTCAGAATAGACCAGAAAATTGTTGAAGATGACTGACCTTGATCTATATTTCCAAGGTCAAATTACTTGATTTGATTATTAGCTATATAGAAGAGTATATTTAGAGCTGATAATTTGGTCATGCTCTACCAGAACCTCAGTGCAAATTTTTCTCCATTAATTAAGAAGACTTTAACAAAAGCTGACCTGGCTCAACTTCCTACACTGTATTCTAAAATGAGAGAACTACATGTAGTCAACCCTACCAGATTATATCTTTGTTAACCTACATGTACATTATGTTGTCATAGTAAAATACATCTTATGCAATGCATGATTGCTGAGTGAAGACAGTAACTAATAGCTGAGGGGTATTGAAGCCCATTGGGCTATTTTTATTCAATGAAAAATTCCATTGTTGGAAGACTAAATTGTATCAACAAGCTTGAATAGTGATCATCACTGATGCAAAAAGTATGACTGATGCAAGCCTCTAAGTGAGGAATAATGGAGCAGGGCTCAAAATTAACACCCTAGTGAAATTTGCTTGTTACAACCAACCTCAGTGATGCTGTTGCCCAGGGGCAAGTACCTTAAAATAGTGAAAATCACATCCTCTAGCTTTTTGGGCTTACTATACATGTACTTAAATGAATCATGGAATCCAAGTTTGATTACTTTTCTCAAGGATTGGCAGCTATAGGACCCTACCCGTGTGGTTTCCAGGTGTGAAAAAGAATAGGAACCAATGTCGTGATATGACTGAAATAGTTTTGAAAGCGACGTTAAATCATATTCACTCACTCACCCTGGATTCTTTTGAAATTTAGTACATATATGATCGGTTCCATGTGTAGATGTGCACAAACTGTTTTTGAGCCGATTCGACGTTTTCTTCAGTTACTCTCCTTGATTTTAGTCTGAAATCCTTGTAATTGGCACCTACTGTTATTTTGACCACATTCGACATTTTCTTGAGTTATTCCCCTTTATTTTTATACGCCCGCCAAAAGGCGGACGTATTATGTGATGGCGGTTTCCGTCCGTGTGTCCGTCTGTCCGTCCGTCCGCCGTGTCCGGTCTATATCTGGGACAGTTTTCTGTCTACAGTTCTAATTTTTGGTGAGTGGATACCCTATGGGGAGACGATGTGTCGCGTACCAAAATGAAGGTCGAGGTCAGAGGTCAAAGGTCACTGGCCTAAAAAAACAGGAAATCACTGAAGTGTTCGTGTCCGGTCTACATCTGTGAACGTTTTCTATCCACAGTTGCAAATTTTTGTGAGTGGATACGCTAGGTGAAGACGATGTGTCGCGTACCAAAATTAAGGTTGAGGTCAGAGGTCAAAGGTCACTGTTGCCTAAAATCAGGAAATCATTGATCGTTGACAGTTTTCTATCTACAGTTCTAATTTTTGGTGAGTGGATGCCCTAGGGGGGAACGATGTGTTGCATACCAAATGTAGGTCGAGGTCAGAGGTCAAAGGTCAGTGTGACTGAAAAATCAGGAAATCATTAAAAATTTCTAATTTTTTGTGAGTGGATTCAATAGGAGGAAATGAAGTGTCGCATACCAAAAAATAGGTCAAGGTCAAAGGTCAGTGTGCGCCCAAAATCGGGAAATTATTAAAAATAACATTTTTTTGTGCCAGTAGATACATTAGGGGGACACAATGTGTCACCTACCAAAATGTAGGTCAAGGTCAAAGGTCAAGGTCACTGTGACCCCAAAATCGTGGAATTGTTAAAAATCATGATTTTTTGAGTCCATTGAGAAATTACGGGGATTCGTTTCGTCATGTACCGAAATTTAGATCCAGGTCCATAGTCAAGGTCGCTGTGACCCCAGAATCAAGGTCAAAGGTCAGTGTGACCTAAAAATCACGAAATCAATAAAAAATACAAATTTTTTATGAGTGGATTCAATAGGGGGAAATGAAGTGTCGCATACCAAAAAAAAAGGGTCAAGGTCAAAGGTCACTGACCCCAAAATCAGGAAATTATTACAAATAACATTTGTTGTGTCAGTAGATACATTAGGGGGACACGATGTGTCACATACCAAAATGTGGGTCAAGGTCAAGGTCACTGTGACCCCAAAATTGTGAAATTGTTAAAAATCATGATTTTTGTGTCCATTGAGAAATTATGGGGAGACGGTTTATCATGTACCAAAATTTAGGTCAAGGTCACTGTGACTTCAGAATCAAGAAATCTTTGAAAAGTATTTTTTTTTTGTGTCAGTGGATACATTAGGGGGACATGTAGGTCAAGGCCGAACGTCAAGGTCACTGTGACCCCCAAAATCATGAGATTTATAAAAATCATGATTTTTTTTGTGTCCATTGATACATTGAGGGAAGACGATGTGTCCTGTACCAAAATTTAGGTCAAGGTCAAAGGTCAATGTCACTGTGACCCCAAAATCAGGAATTCATTACAAGTCACATTTTCGTATGCCTGTCGAAGACGAGGTCATGCAATGCGATGTTGCGTTCTATCCATTCATCCATTAACATTTGTTGTCCATGCGATAACTCTAGTTTCAAGGTATGGATTGGTACCAAACTTTGAGTATACCTTACTCGCATGGCAAAGAGGAGCCATACATCAATCGATCAAAGGTCAAGGTCACAGTCACCCGAAACTGAATCAAGTATAAGATGTGATATATATTACATTCTCAGAAGCACAAAATTGTAGACCTTTCTCTGGTGTGCTAGCTACCAATTGGAATCAAGGCTATTAAACAAACTTGAAATTTGGACCAATATAATTCCAGATATACGGGCGTATATTGAAGCCCCTTGGGCTCTTGTTATTTCTGTCCTATATGCTTGAATATAACGAACTATATCTGCAGAACTGTGTTCGATATACATGTAGCTATTATATTTTGAAAACTTATTTATATTGTTGTACTCGAGAAACCAACAAAAAATTACTCGCCTTGGCCCTTATTTTACAGAGTTCTGCCCCATTTTGGGTGCAGTTATCTCTGATTTTGTGATATATGCTTAAATGAAACCAGTGATATATCATTAACTTTGTTTGGTACTTTTCAGCTACCAAATTATGAGGAAACTTTTTTATCCAGTTGTACTTGTAGTCTAGATACCTACAAAAAAATTAGTGGTCTCAGCCGTATTTTATGGAGTTATGCCCCTTTCGGATGTAATAATCCCGATTTTGTGATCTTTAGTTGAATATACTGTAAGTTATATCTGAAGATCCGTCTTCAGTACAGGTGCTAAATTTTGGAAACTTATTATTTACCCCTCAGCCATTTTGGCATCGGTATATTACCCCTCAGCCCATAGGGCTGTGGGGTCTTGTCGTTGCCATGTACGTACGTCCGTCCGTCCGTCCTAGCGTCCGTCCGTCAACATGTTCTTGTCCTCTGAATATCTGCAGATCTATGAAGTCGGGCCTGACCAAACTTTGGTGAGAGCTTCCTGAATGTTGACTGATGAAATGATTAGATTTTCAGATGGCTATGATGATTTCATGATTTTTAATTAATATTTTATTAATTATTGATGGTTCAGCTTTTGCACTGTTATCTATGCCCATCAACATGTTCTTGTCCGCTGAATATCTGCAGATCTATCAAGTCGGGCCTGACCAAACTTTGGTGAGAGCTTCCTGAATGTTGACTGATGAAATGATTACATTTTCTGATGGCTACATGTATGATGATTTCATGATTTTTAATTATTTTTTTATATTATTATTTATTGATGGCTTAGCTTTTGCACTGTTATCTATGCCCATCGGGAACCCTTGGTTGCATGTTTCATTGTGACTTTTGAAAGTTCCCTGATACAAGAAAGCCTGGTCCATTCAAGATTATCATTGGATGGACCCCTCCCCCTCCCCCCAATTCCCATTTATCTGAGAGCTTACATGATGCTACACTTGTTCAACCTATGCACTACCCTCGGGAGGATTCACCCACCCCTGGGACACTATAAATGTTATTGGACTTTTTCTATCCACAGCTTCTCAGCTTCATGTGATATGTACGAGATGTAGTGTACATTGTTTTTTCACACACACCTGCGGAATCACCTAAAATGTATTCCTTTATAGTAATAACTAACAGATTGGTGACATTATTATGCCTTCCGCCCCATTATAGGATCGCTTTGCCCGTCCATCCGAATTTCTTTTCTGCGCGATATCTCGGTTAATATTTGATGGACAGGATTGAAACTTGCATCGAATGTGGCCAGTGCCTCATAGTTGTGCAGCGTAGAGTTTTTACCCTCGGCCAAAATTTGGCCGAAGGGTATTGTCGTCGTCCTGTCCGTCTGTCCGTCCGTCCGTCACACCTTTCTCGTTACCAAGATATCTTCAGAACGACTTACCCTAGGCACACCAAACTTGCAGTGCACATCCGTATGCTTGTGGCCCAGAACCCTATTGAATCTGGACCTGATTGGTTAGAAACTTTGGCGGCCATCTTTAATTTATGCGAAACCATCACAGCTTTCTTGTTACCAAGATATCTTTACAACGACTTACCCTAGGCACCCCAAACTTGCACTGCACATCCATATGCTCATGACCTAGAACCCTATTGAATCTGGACCTGATTGGTTCGAAACTTTGGCGGCCATATTTAATTTATGCGAAATCATTAATCTTGTGTATCTTAGGTACCATTTCTCTGTTCAGTGTGAAACTTGGTATAGATCATCGATGCATCAAGAAACTTCAAAGGAATGACCAAACCAGTTTCCCTGATTCGGTGAAAACCTTGGCGGTCATCTTTAATTTATGCAAAATCTTCAATGATATATATCTCTGATACCATTCAAGTGTTCTATACGAAACTTGGTATACAGCATCGATGTATCAAGAGATCTGCAATGTGTAGCCACATCAGTTCCTCTGAGTGGCGGGAAGGATGGGCGGCCATCATTAATTTATGCAAAATCATTAATGATCTCTATCTCTGATACTGTTCGAGTGCTCGATGTAAAATTTGGTATATATCATCGAAGCATCAATAGACTTACGTTAAATGACAGTTCTGGCGTTTCTGATTGGGCGGAACCTTGGCGGCCATCTTTAATTTATGCAAAATCTTCAATGATATATATCTTTGATACCATTTCAGTGTTCTATATGAAACTTGGTATCCAGCATCGATGTATCAAGAGACTTGCAATGAATAACCACATCGGCTCCTCTGAGTGGCGGGAAGGGTGGGCGGCCATCTTTAATTTATGCGAAATCATTAATGATCTATATCTCTGATACGGTTCAAGTGCTCAATGTAAAATTTGGTATACATCATCGATGTATCAATAGACAGTTCTGGTTTTTCTGCTTGGGCGGAAACCTTGGTGGCCATCTTTAATTTGTGCAAAATCTTTAATGATGTTTATCTTTGATACCATTTCAGTGTTCTATATGAAACTTGGTATACAGAATCTATGTATCAAGAGACTTGCAATGAATAACCACATCAGTTTCTCTGAGTGGTGGGAAGGATGGGCGGTCATCTTTAATTTATGCGAAATCATTAGGGATCTCTATCTCAGATAATTTTCAAATGTTCGATGTAAAATTTGGTATACATCGTCGATGCATCAACAGACTTATGTAATGAATACCGGTTTCTCTGATTGGACGGAAACGTTTGAGGCCATTTCTAATGGCAAAATTTTCATAATCTGTATATTTGTTACTTGACTGCTTGGTGTTCCTGAAGTCTTGTTTTAAATTGAATACATTATGAATGGCTGGCACCCAGAGCCGAGGGGTTTTCAGATGCGCAGCTTCGTATTTCCCCGAGTTCCGGTATAATTTTCAAAAATTATGACCCTTTTTCTGAAATCTCTGTGAATGGGACTTGTCCGGGCTGGATCTTGGTTAATATTGTATGGACAACACAAGTATGAAATTTGCATGATATGTGGCCAGTGCCCACAGTTGTGCAGCGTAAAGTTTCTCCTCGTTTCGATTATATATTTTTCAAGAGTTATGCCCCTTTGTTCCTGAAATCTCCGTGAATTGGGACTTGTCTGGGCTGGATCTTGGTTAATATTTTACGGACAATTATGAAATTTGCAGGGTATGTGGTCAGTGCCCTGTAGTTGTGCAGCGTGAAGTTTCTCCAAGTTCCGGTATAATTTTCAAGAGTTATGGCCCTTTTTCTGAAATCTCTGTGAATTGGGACTTGTCCGGACCTGATCTCGGTTAATATTGTATGGACAAGTATGGAATTTGCATGATATGTGGTCAATGCCACATAGTTGTGCAGCGTGAAGTTTCTCCGCTTTCGGTTATATTTTCAAGGGTTATGGCCCTTTCTTCATCAAACCTAAGTGAATGGGATATATTTATTTGTCCAGGCTGGATCTCAGTCCATAACCGATTTGGACCGGGAAAATGGCTAAAAAATTGTTATTCTACATTCCAAAGCAGACCACATAGGTCCTGAAGTATGAAATTGCCCCAAAAAGAGTGAATTGGGTGCAAAATTCAAAGTTCACGATCGCTTCATAATTTCACCACAATATACTCCCAAGAAATGTAGGTCTCATAACCAGGTCACATTTTTGGATTTGGCGAAAGCCCCAGCGACCATCCTGCATCAAAACATTGTATTATTACTTGTTGGTCGATACTTAGAATATTATGCGAGGCATGCCGGAAAAAGTGACTGAAAACAGACTTTTTATAATTATCCAAATTAGACCAATACAGAACAGAACAATGGCGGGGCAGTGTCAGATTAAAGCGGAGGGAGGGGGGGGGCATACAATTGAGCAATCTCTGATTGCTTCCTTGCTATGTTTTATTTCAGAAGTACAAGAGGAAATAACCGGCGGGGGGTTCCCGCAGTATCGAAGCCCTGTTAGGTTTGAATTTCGCGTCGCCTTAAATGAAGGACAAGATTTTTCTTCAATTTTGCTACATCGATTTATCCGAAAGCTTTTGCATAAACCAGGGTCTGAAATAACGGTCGGACATCGGACATGTCCGATCAAAATCCGCCCTGCGCCAAAAAAAAAGTCTCCGGACAAAATTCTAACTGGGAAACAGCATTTGATGAAACTACTGTCTGCGCTTGCGCGAGGCATGTTCACCAAAACGAGGGTCGATATATTGATCAATAGCCCTTATCCCTCTAGGCGAAATTTACACTGGTTACGGGTTTTCCGCTATCCTCCGAAGTGATATGGTAATGAGCTTTAGCCATAAAAGGATGTTTCCGAGACCCCGAGTCGAATGATAATGAGCTTCTGCCATTTATGGATGTTTCCGTAAGAGTTCTATATTTTCTCTCGGGGAATACACTGGATTGAGGTGGAGATTGCAGATCTAACCCAAATTCACGTTACAGCTTGGAACTTTCACTTTCCAATGTGCGGCAACAACAACAACGCCAACGATAAATGGTTGTTGTCAACGACTAAAACTTGCCGTTTTCAGTGGGTTTAGGCGAATAATGACCGAGACAGTTTAACAACACAAGTAATTAGGTATTAATTAAACTATTTTCAATGATCTTTTCAGTCAATAAATTTATTTATGTGAAATTTGAGCACATTTAATATGGCCGTAAAAAATAAAAAATCTCATTTTCAATGTTTTTATTGTTCAGCCCCGATACGTCAAGCTGTGTCTCCCCTTAACTTGACTTCTCTTTGTTTCGATTCAGCTTAAATCAACAGGATGGGTTTTTTTCATAAAAATTATTTTATGAAAAACATCTAACAATAATATCATTTTTACCTGGTGAACTTACAAAAAACCCCAAATTTTTCTGTGCATTTTCATCATTCCTACAGTGCCAAAAATGGCCGAGAATGCATCTCCAGCAACCTAGAAACATTTGGCTTCCGGGGCCTTTTACATGTAGGTGCTTGCCTGCAATTCATGTTGTCATTGCCATGAACGTCCATCTGTTACCACATTTTAGGCAAAACTGCTGGAGACACAACCACCAAATTTTCAACACTTATTTATCTAGTGCTAAGTCAGATGCCTATCGAAAGTGGCTCCCCTTGGCCCATATTTTACAGAATTACGCCCCTTTACAGGTATATTAATTTCTATTTTTGTCCTTAGTAATAATATGCTTGAATGTAACTAACTGCATCTGCAGAACTGGGTCCATACACTGATCTGTTGATACATCCATACACTGCAAATTGTAAATTACCTTTAGCTTGATTATTCCACATAGTAATATCTCTTCCCCAATTCACACTACACATGAGTCTCAATCGCTTGGGGAAAGCCGTCGGGGTTTTGATTAAATCAATCTCATGTTCACTTTTGTAAATTCGAATTTAGAGAAGTCATCGACTGAGAGTGATCTCTTTCACTCTTCAGTGCTGTATAGCCAGGCTATTAATATTCCAGATGAATACATGTACTATCTATGCATCTGGCGATGATATTAAATTGAAGATGACAAATATTTCTTGAAGGATTTTACCTATGTGACACTGTTCAAATTCATACCAACCATAAGCAACTGGTGATAAACTATCGATTATGACTGATCTTGATCTATTTCCCAAGGTCAAATTCATATCCCACATGCACTTACATGTAATTGAGAATAAATTAGAAACCTGTTCGGGATTCCAGGATAAAAATTATAAAGATCAAAATAGGAGAGCATTGCAATAGCTTTAGAAATTTGGTCAAGCTCCAACAGAACCTCGGTACAACACTTGTTCCCATCTGAATTGATTCCCTTGACAATAGCAGACTTTGTCCAAGATTATTGTATGAGCATGATGTGGGCTCTTGCATGTACAGTCATCCCAAGTTAGATCACATTTCTGTTGGGGGGTCCCGGGTGTGAAAAGAAATACGACCCAAATCTGTCATGATATTGACTGAAATACTGATGAAAGCGATGTTAAATCATATTCACTCACTCACCCACATTTCTGTTGACCTGGTCATGTGAAAGTTCTGAATATATTCTCTGTGATAACTGACACCCGGAACTTGAGCTAATACAGGCTTACATGATTACATGTACTACATGTATCTGAACAGCATGTAGGACATACCAAAAGTAAAATATAATCTGATAACTACATATGTGCATGTTACTTCAGAAAAAATAAATTCTCTGGTGAATCTAAGTTAAAGTGTCATGCTCACAAGTTTTTATGAGACCTTTTCCAATATTGAGGGCATTGAAATAGCACTGCAGACCAACAAAGAAACTCGAGTACTAGTAGATTCCAGTCCCATATCCTGTCCTGCATGTCCTGAGAGTTATTGAAGCACAGTGGGATAGTTTTCATTTCTGTACGCAACAGAACATATCTGGAAGGGTCTGATGTTCCTTTTTTTCTGTCCAGTCATGAAAGTGTGAATATCCCCCTCTCAGTAGGAATCTCCAAAAAGGTCTGTCTGGGTGATATAATAAATCAAATATCATGATTATAGTCTTTTGATTTCAGTCAATGTGTTTATTTTTTATTTTATTTTTGAAAACACTAGTTTGTCTCTCATTATAACACTGAAGTTGGGGGACAAAATATTGACCGTACATGTACTGTGGACGAGTTACTGTTTAGTGAGTTTTCATAACAGCTGAATACATATTACACTTTACAGTTCTGTCACCGGGGAAAGTGACGACGTAACGCTGAATCAATGTTGAACACTAAAACTGGAATCCGTTTTAGATTACATGTATTTAATAGATGATGTCATGCACGAAAACAGAACACTGGTACAAAACATAAGAGTAATGTCTGAGTGGTTATGAAATTCCAACTCTGTAGCGATTCCGCTAAGCAGGTGTTCCTACTTGCGGACGTCTAAAGTGTATCAAGTTGGACTCACAACTGCCCTCAGATGGCATGGAACTGGTATATATGTGATTATAACAATAGGGGGGCAAGGGGCATGCAGTAGTCATGGTACGTTTCATAATGTACTATAATGCCTATGTTCTGCCTGTCATTGATTATTGCTGCTCAGTATGGGGATCTGCCTCCAGAGAGTCACTTGACTGTATCCTTCGCCTTCAGAAGCGAGCAGCCAGAATTATCCTTGATGCCCATTTTAATACACCAAGTCAGGAAATGTTTAAAAATTTGAACTGGATGACAATTGATGACAGAATAAAATATCACAAATCCATACTTCTGTACAAATGTTTACATGGCCTAGCACCAGAGTATCTAGC
Organism: Hanleya hanleyi; assembly: GCA_036873755.1. Lineage (NCBI taxonomy): Eukaryota > Metazoa > Mollusca > Polyplacophora > Lepidopleurida > Hanleyidae > Hanleya > Hanleya hanleyi. The sequence continues at coordinate 132,035 of JAVTVY010034039.1, forward strand.
TAAGCAATTCACATCCACTTCATCAGTTTACCAGAAATCATTACGTTGTAAATCAAAATCTTGTTCCACCCAAACCCAATACTGAAACATACAAACATGCCTTCAAATACTCTGGCGTGACTCTCTGGAATCAGTTACCTCTGGATATAAAGAGATCTTCCAACATAAATGTATTCAAAAAACGCATGGAAAGTTTCATTCTGTCAAAATATTTATAGTATGTACATGTCAATGTTTGAAATTCCATGACTGTAGTAATTAGTTATACATGTATGTAGTTATAGCGTATTTCCATGCCTGTACATAATGTATGCAGATGTGACTTAAGATCTATGCCACTCAATTCTGCTGTATTTTTGTATGTTCATATTTTCTGTCTCATCTCTATTTTACTTTAATTCATTTCCTATTTTGTTTGTGTGTGAATGACTTGTGTGTAAGGGCGAGTGTGAGGGACTCAAGGAAGATTGGTTTTGTACTAATTGAATCCCCTCCGTAAATAAAGTATTATTATTATTATTATATTATTATTATTATTATTATTACGTAGTACTGGTTCCATGTCCCTTAAAGCAATGTCAATGGTAGCTGATTGCTGACAGTTAAACACATGCTGTGATCACCCTCAATTATTCAGTACAATATATGTAACTATTAGCTGATTGAATAAACCTTGGATACAAACAAAGAACAATTACATTATTCTACGGAATATAGAGGGTAGCTAAAGGTGACCAGAAAGTGCATGTGTATACATGTGTACATGTAACTTATCAATGCCTAACTATGGACTATCACAGTTGACCCTGTAGCTAGATACAAACAATTCCTGGATATGGTAATGGTTCAATTCTGTTACATGTATAGGTCACTTGGGTGGTGACAGTTATATAATGGGGGAAATTATTTGTCAGTGCTATACTGAAACCCACTTTATAATGAACCATGTTATAATGAGGGACAAGTGTATTGTTTTTTTAGGCCCACACAACCACTTAATGACCTCATCAAAATACAGTAACTTTTTTAGCGTTGACAGAACTTCCCATGTACATGATATAAGGTATTTTCACCACTCATGTGCGATCCTGTTTCGGGTCTTGAAACCTAGAGGCTATTCCGGCCGGTTCTTATGCCATATTAAATCTGAAACACTTCGCCAAATCACAAGCTGCCAGATAAATGACGTTCGTGAGTCAGAACATTTAAGGATAAAACATAAACGCCCTAATCATGGCAATGGTAATTCCTCCAAATGTCTAAAACTTCAGTGTAAACTGGACAAAGTAATTGCTACACAATCCACTTTCAAAAGAGAACAGACCAAAAATGAATACAAGCTTAAGGATCAACTAAGCTGTGACACGGAGAATGTAATTTTTTTAATTACGTGCCGAAAATGGCTGAAACAGTATGTGGGCGAAACTAAAAATAAACTTCGATATCGTGTCAACAGACATATATCAGACATCAGATTAGACAATGAAGGCCCGGTCAATGAGCATTTTAATCTACCGGAACATTCATTTCAGCACCATTTTCAATTTATGCCAATAGAAAGAATTCCTACGTTTCCAACACAGGAAGAAACTGACAATCACCGCGCACTTCGTGAATCCTTTTGGATAAAAACACTTCAGACCCGGCAAACCTTTGGTATGAACATAGAGCCAGGTAAAGTTGCTAACAAAGAGTTTATTCCCGTTGTTCTCCAATATAGCTGTAGGAATGTTGAAGCGGCCCGTATACTGAAGGAGTTATACGAAACACTCCAAACAAAACTCTGCTTGCCATTTAATCTGAGACCTATCATAGCATACTCAAAAAATCGGAGCTTACGCGATTTATTGGTAAGGAGTAAACTTCATCCCATATGATATCATGATCATTATCACGTAAAATTAGATATGGCATAAGCTAATATATAGCGGCCCTATTTGAACTCTATACGAAACTTGTCTCTAGGAACATTTTTAAGATAAGAGATTTATAAATCCCTGTGCCCGTGCCTTCGACTTTTGAAAAATGTATAGTACATGTATACGTGTAGATATCGGGGTGGTTGAGTGGGCATGGGTTCCTGTTCCTTCAATGCATTTTGCTGAGAAGCTTAGTTGGTTTGTCACGATATACACATGTAGCTGAAATATTATTGAAAGTGACGTTAAATTCTATTCACTCACTCACTCCATGCTGCTTCAAAGATTTCTTCTTTGAAGTAGCAGGAACGAAACTTGGCTGGGTCGTGCTTAGTTGGTTCATCGTGATATAGCTGAAATATTGTTGAAAGCGACGTTAAATTCTATTCACTCACTCTACATACACACTATAATAAAATCCCTGTTGAACTCTGCATCTGAATTGCGTCATTCATCACTGTAATATTGACTGTGATAATATTGATAATATTTTGCTGGTTCCCTGACGTATCAGAATGGTAGTTGTACAAGAACAGAATCTATTTAGATGGATGATCCGAGGATGATGTCTACATGATCAGTGGAATCGGCACACGTGTCTCTCACTGCTCATCGAATCATGGGACAAAACATGTACTCTGGGATCAATAATTGCACTAAGACTTCTAAATGGATCCCAAGAAAACTGCAAAATTTCTGAGACATGAAAAACAGGTATATAATTGCATTTATATATTTTCTGTGACATTCTGCTTTCCGTGACTGGAACGTGTCCCACAGATCAGTACTGGTGAGGAGAAGTTTGTGGATTGTACATGTGTAGGTTTGGAACTGAAGTAAGGGGTATGGATGTACAGGATTGTATACCATCCTGGATAGAGGATGTATTTGGTGGACATGGTAGAGTAAGTACTGACAATCCTGGTGCAATCATGATACATTATACAAATATTGTGTATTGTACCTGTGGGATACATCGTTTGCCGTCTTGAGAAAGGTGATGCACATACAGTGAGCATCACCTTTCGAGAGCTGACAAAATGCTGTATCCCACTCTATATCAAGCAATACTGTGAGTTTAATAAATAATATTGGAGTGATAAAACGAATTAAAAGTGCATCGGTATACATGTAGTCAGAATGGTACATCAGGTTTGGGTAGGCCCTTAGTGTCTTTGTCATATGTACATGTATGATCAACTTTAATTTGACGCATTTATCACTGAAATATGACAGGGACCAGGACCCACTCCTGCAAACCCATTCCTGACTTTAATTTCTTTGGTGGTGTTACATATATTTTCATTGGGTACCAAGTTTAATGCAGTCATGCATCTTGGATAATAACCCAATTTCTTTCACCGAAGCAAGGATAGAAACTATGCTCGCCACTCACTCACCCCTTGCCTGGAAAATATTTGTTTTGCACAATGAGAGACAAATTTTGACTCGGCGAGTTTGCAACAACTGCATGCAATTCTGAATGCACTGCATGGAATGTGTTCAGCAGTACTGCAACGTGTATACATGTAGAATTAACATCATGAGACAATGATTTTCCAATGAAATATGGGGAATTAAGGTATACAGATTGTAAATACAGACCATGAACATGGATGGTCATGCAGCTATGTACATAGTATACCAACCTTGGACATGTTGGATCATGGTGTAAGGATGTATTCAGTAAACTTTAGTACAATGTACAGACTCGGTCAGGGGACACACTTACCACTTGGAAGAGTGAATTCATGCTACATGTACGTACTGTATGTAGTCAAAGAATGTATTTGGTAAAGTCCAGAGGATGAATCATCTACATTTATGTACATGTACTGTGATGATTTACTATATAAAGTAACATTTGACAGATCTTGAATCTGGGTCGGGTCATTTCAATGTACATGTAACTAATATGGACATACATGTGTACAAGACATTTACAGACATACATGTATACAAGACTGAAGTACAAGTTCGATATTTTCAGAGTAATTCAGCCAGTACATTTTCTTCAAATGACACATCACTCTTCCAGAACAGGAATTAATCCTTCAGAAAATGAGAAAATGGTGATTTTCATGAAAATTTACTTAAAAAAAAACAACCCAAAATTGTCTGAATTTCAAAAAGGACAAAAATTCCAGAAAAATGTGGTTAGTAATCTCAGTATATTTCTTGGAATAGTTGGATCTCACCACTAGCTGCTCATTACTTTATCAAGACATCGTGGCCGAAGAAATTTGCTTACGGCATAAAAGTTTGTTGGACAAATTGTAACATTAGTGTCAGTGATGTAAAAAATGTACAAGTGACACATGCTTGATGTTGTTGGAATGATGCTCCTAAAAGTTAATATATCCATAAAGAGACCAATATGGTTCAAAGATCATGTAGGTTATGATGATGTAGAAATACAGACCATGGATCCTGGCCTGAAGATACACGTGTATTTAGATAATGGATCCTGGCCTAAGGAATATATTTGGTAGGGTAATTACAGACTATGTCCGGCATGGTGATAATTGGTCAAAGTTGCCACTAAGAATCGGTCCGAGAGAGAATGAGGGGCTTGACAGATGGAAATATTATGTGAAACTTCTGTAGTTATGGAAAAAGAAAGTATATCATATAATAAGAATGTGGGGATTACACAGTGTCTATGTGACACTGTTAAGAGGGCGGGTTGGGGAAAACGGGTTGCACGGCATGTTCGCATGACCAGTGCCCATCGCGGTGCGATGGAGTGCCCAAGTGCATCCATCCATCCATCCATGCTGCCCTATAAGATGTATTCAGTAGAGTAAATTTTACAGATCATGGATCTTGGTCTAAGGGCATTCAATAGAGAGTATGGATCCTGGCTTACATGTATCTATGTATTAGTAGAGTGAATTACAGAGTGAGACCAATTTAATGGGTCAATGGAATTGTATATAGATCATCCTGGCCAATGTATAATTGTACGATTTATTTGCAATTCACATATAAAATGTAATCTCTGCATTGTATTTTACAGATATTTTACCCATACCCGACAAACATGGCTGCGGATGCCTCATTCAGCGAGTCCAGCTTTGACCAAACTAGTGGAGGTCAGTCTTTATGTTCAGTGTACTGCACACACTGGCTTGTGATTTGTATTGATGGTTTGCCTTGTATCATATTGTGTACCTCCAACTGTCGGATACACCTTGTTTACACATGGCTCTCAGTCAGTCAACACTGTCCACCAAACAGAGCAGAATGTGGGCTCAGGATCACTGCTGAGCCGGACATCATCTGTGCTTGTCTTCTAGTGTTTTCTCTGTTCTAACTTTCTTATTCTTCGGTTTGATGTTTCTGGATGCATTTTTCTTGTATATAGATAAAGTCTTTCTGTGTCAATCATACATACTGAATGTGCATTTTCACCAGGTTTTCCAGGGAGAAATCAGTCAGATTCTAACACTGACAGTGAGGTTAAACACAGCTCTAACAGTGGGAGTGTATATATAGAGTTCACTCAACTTGATCAATAAAACTGAATTTTCACCCAGAATTATCCAGAAGAAACCAACATAATTGCTTCATAAATAATAAAAGAAAACATTTCAAAGTTTAAATTGGAAGCACTTCGAAAATGAAACAGTTATAGATATGGCAAAGAAGAAATCTATTTATTTTGAGGTATGTCAACATTGATCCATCTGGCTCCATGTACTAATTTCAGTTCTCCATGAGATATCTCGTTCCATTTGATCGAACTTTGAGTATACGGTAGTGATACATCTTGCTCCATCTTGGGTGGGTGGTTGGGTGGGTTCAGGTTCCTGTTGCTTCAATGCATTTTGCTGAGAAGCAACAGGAACTTGATAATGTGATGTCTAGCACTGTAATATCACTTGTCTTTATTGCACCATGTAAGCGTCCTGTCTGTGTCTTGTGTGCTGTTTGATAGGGTGGATGGAGGGTGTCTGGTTCCATGCTGCTTCAAAGATTTCTTCTTTGAAGTAGCAGGAACACACCTGGACTGGGTGGTGCTTAGTTGGTTTGAAATGATATAGCTGAAATGCTGTTGAAAGCGACGTTAAATTCTATTCACTCACTCCTCCATCTTTGAAGGAATGGAAATGGGTTGAAGGTCAAGGTCAGGCTCACTATTGAACATGTGAGAGGATTAGATCTATTTTCCAAATCCACAATACATGTACACATGATATACATGAATGCTTATTGACCAGAATCTTAATGAACCTACACATGTACATGACTTTGACTTATTTTCCAAGGTTAAAAATTCTCAAGGATTATCATGCAAAAAACTCTGAAAGGGTACATATAGCACTTTTCAGACTAATTTATTTCAGAATGAGCTTTTATAATATAGATATATCATCTACTTCCTCAGATGCATATTAAAAGTGGAATGTGACAAGCAAGTATATACAAAAAATAATGGGTTGAGACAAAAGCATGAGTGAGTAGTGTCAAACAGGTCTGAACAATGTTTACTCAAAGGTTATTCCATCTCTCCGTTACACATTTCTTGTCCAACCAATAATTCGAGAACCATTGAACCAATCAACTTCAAACTTGCAGAGTGTCTTAACATCAGAGAGGGGATGGTTGGGATTGCTTTTCAGCTACCTGTGTAATCCAAGATGGCCACCATCAGCCATCTTGGATTTCAGCAGTTGTATCGTTACACATTTCTACCACATATGCCTGGACCTGGAGTCTATTGAATATCACTGACCTTGACCTATTTTCTAAAGGTCAAAATTCTATGTTAAGTCTAAATTCTCCAAATGCATGTTCCATTCATGGTCTAAGGCGCTTCGCTGGTGACTGCTAGCCTCACACCGCTGAACCGGCACAGGTTCAAACCCAGGCAGTCAATGTGTGAAAGTTTGTCTGTTACTTGCCGACGGGCGGTGGTGCTCTCGGGGTACCCTGTCTCCCTCCACCAACCAAACTGACTGTCACCATATATGAGTGAAACAAGCTTGAGTGTGACATTAAGCCAAATCCCCCCCCCCCCGCCCTCTTCTCCAGAAAAATTGTTGAAGATGACTAACCTTGATATGTATTTCTAAGATCAAACTACTTGATTTGATTATGAGCTTTTTGGAAGAGTATATTTAGAGCTAAGAATTTGCTCATGTCAGATGTATCGATGCTCAATACAGTCAACATTTTTGTTAACCTACATGATATTGTCGTTTTCTAAAAATACATATTATGCAATGTACATGTATGATTGCTGAGTTAAGACAATAACTGATAACTGAGGGGTATTGAAGCCCATTGGGCAATTAATATCCTCTTTTTGTAAATTTACCTGTCAGTGTTGTTCATATTGTTTGAGGGGGTTGGCATGCAAGATTAGTGCATATACTTGATAGCATGTTCACTTTATAGATGTCATGTTGACTGCATTTAGCATTGTTATTGATGTGAATTGTAACTGTTTCCCTTTCACATACATTTCTCATACTGCATCTGTAAACAACCACGTTGTCAATTAGCAAACTCTATCTTGACATAGTTGGGACCACACACAGACAATAACCTGCAGTTTTATCTGTCACTTGCAGGGCATAGTCTACCATTGTTCCAGGGGCCGATAATCGGCCCCGTTCCCAAAGGATCTTTTCCCAATTTTCTGGAAGAAATTTCCCCAAAAATAAAAAATCCCAAAATATTCACCATTTTGAAAACTCATATAAACGTTGGCGGTTATTCCTCGTCATATTTGTATGTCATTGGACTTACAAAACGGAATAGGAAAGTTCCAAACTTCTTTATTATCAAACTACGGAAGCGCAACGTCCGATAAAGTTTTTCACAACATGTGGGCAGCGAAGATCGCTTCTTTCGGTAGTTCTCGGAGGTCTTCGTTCTCCGTCCGGGAAGTCCCGAGCATTATCGCTAAACTTCCGGTCTAGATCTGGCGAAGCGAGAGAGTAGTCTGACATCTTTGGCCACATCTATTCCACCGTATTCTAGAGGGAAAATCAGCTTGCGAAGGTTTGTCTCGTACGTATTAATTGTTGCATTCATTTGGCAGAAAATAATATTAATTGACGATGGTGTAAAAATGGGCAGTTACTGCAGGTGCAATCTTTACGTAAACATCATCGTTGTTGTTGTTGCACTGGTGATGATGCTCAATGCGTTACCAACGGAGATTCGTGACGGGAGTTAACTCTAGCCGGCTCTAGTTATTTCTTTCATCCCATGGGCCATGTGACAGCATCATCATCTTGACCATACTGCAGTATACATGTAGGCCCTACTTGCCCCTCATTATACATGTAACTGATGCTGGGCAATGAAATATTGAATACATTGTAGCACTAGAGGTGACCTATAAACTGCTTCAGCAGTATGCATATTCAAGTTGCATATGGGATCTCACCTAAAACCTAACTTCAAACTAAAGTTTGCATAGAATTACTTGATCATGATGATGACTCAGCCTTGCTGTTGACATCATACAACATGTACTAGTTCAGCTAGGTATTAATATCCTCCCAATCCTGGCTTTGTTCACTCATTCACCTGACCAGTACACCTGTACCCATCCATGTGGTGGTACATCAGCCTGTCCTAGCTTTTGACATTGTTGATATATAAAGTTATCATGGCCACATTGAACTGCATGTGGATACATGAACCTGCACTTGATCTGTTGTGACTGTCAATCATTGTTACAGTGCTGTTTTTATGTGGTTGGTTGAGAGGACCAACCCTCATGCTTCAGATGCATGTTTTCTGTTCACATCATAGTGTACATGTAATACATTGCCATAATTGCCTGGACATTGATATTCTGATGATGTCGTTTGACAGGGACATGCTGCATATAGGTGAGAAATGTGCTTGTAATGGTGTATGTGCAATGCTTAATTCAAGAAGGTAAACATTATATCAGATCAGAGTTAACCCCCTTTCCTGTGTTGATCTTCAGTGATGGAAAGTGAGTTGGAGCTTGCAATTGACACGACCAGTCCCACCAGTAATGCTCATTTCTCCTTCTCCCGAGCCAGCAGTACAGGATCTATTCCAGGGGGCTGTGCTTCATCTGCATCCTCAGCTCAAAACACAGGTACGCATCCCATGCTAAACCCTCAAAAACCCCAAGTATCAAAGCATCCCACATTAACGCTGATCAAAACACAGGTAAGCATCCATTGCTAAGATCTGAAACCCATATAAGCATCCCACAATCCTGATCAAAAACCAACTAAGCACTGATGCACATCAAAAACCCAAGAAAGTATCCCAGACTAACCCTGATCATAAACCCAAGTTTACAAGCATCCCACACTATATAATACAGGGAGCTTCTTGAAATTAGGGCTTGAATTCATTGATAGGAATGGCATAAGTCAGTTATCCAAATGGGATACATCATGCCCAGTTTAGTGTTCTGATCAGCATGAAGAGGAGTTCCAATTGGAATGACATGTCATTCCCTCTGTGCTATTGTATGGCATGCCATAACCCTTACAGAAATTTAAGGTTGCAGCAAGCTCACATTGTGTGCCTGTTGTTAGCTAACCATGTTAGCTGGCCACTAGCTTGCCTGGAGCTTGCCACTAGCTCACATTTGAAACATTGCAAGCTTGCAATTGGTGATTCTGCAACCTAGTGCAACTTAGCCGTAACCTTGTGCAACTTAGCTGCAACCTAGCGCAACTTAGCTGCAAGCTAGCAGATGCTTACCTTACGTAATCAAACCTGCGAGGTAGCGCAAGCTTGCGGCTAGCTTGTACAAGTTCGCAGCCAGCTTGCACCAGCTCGCAGCCGGCTTGCGCAAGCTCGCCGAAACAATGCATTCCCAGGCCTGTGAGCTCGCATGTTGGCCTGTCCAGAGTTCAAATGTAGGCCTACATGTACCATGATTCATAACATTAAAGTACAAGATACAGCATTTTAAACAAAATTGTTATACAAAAATATTAATTTTTATCCTACGAATCACAAAAGTTTATCTTTACTATAATAATTATTGATTCTGATCAGAAAAAGGCATGCGTTTAGAAACTCGGCAATTGTCTGAATATCATGAGTTTAATTTAATTTTCTCTGACATTTTCATCTCATTCTATATCGCTGGTTGTATCATATACAGGATGTAAATTCTAGCTATGAAAATAGATAAATTAATATATAAATAAAAATTCAACAAATTTCCAAGGCAGATTCTCTGTCTGGGCCCAGGCATCTGTATTATATGGACATTAGTAACATTAGTATAGTACATGTATGCATTTCTTTGCAAACTTGTTCTTGCTGCATTAGTGAATAATCTGACAGTTGTAGACCAACAGGCTCAATAAGTTACTTGTGAACAATATATCAGTCGGCACATACTAATGATCCCGAATTCATACTGTTTTCAATATAAAGTGTTTTCAGATCCCCAGACTAAACAAAAATACATTTACATTAATTGATGATTGAAGTTTAACGCAGTATTCTCTCACCTTGAGCTTGGCAGCAAGCTAAACATTTTGTCCTCTCCAACTTCTTGACCTGCTTTACTTGCAAGTGTAGGTCAGTCTATAAAACTTAGCTTTTCCTGAGCTTCCACCAAAAACTTCACTGAATGTAACATATTTCTTCATGTTTCTGTCAGCTTGAATATTGGTGTCCTAAACAAATTATAACTGCATGAAGCATGGAACTTAGAACTATCCACCATGTGCATTGGAAACTACAATAGTTTCAGTGGAGAGGAAAAAACCAAAGAGCCAAACTGAAAAGTGTGTTGACCTGTTGAAGACCAGTTGAACTCTGAATTTGAATGTTGGTCATCTGATATTACATTCTTGTTGGAAAGAGCTGGTTCCCATGGATACCAGTGGTCCCATGCTGGGTATTAAATATAAAACATCTGCTATAAGTATGTACCTCCTGCCCTTGGTGCGAGCTTGCGCAAGCTCGCCAATTACAGTTCAGTATACACTGTAGGGTGCCTAAAAATATGGCAATCTTGCTAGCTTGCCTGAAAATATTGCAGGCTTGCGCTAGCTTGCCGTGTCAAGGTGCAAGCTCACAATCCTGGGTAGACCTGTATTGTTAGCTTGCACAAGCTTGCTGCAGTCTTGTGCCAGCTTGCTGCGAGCCGACACAAGCTTGCTGCAGTCTTGTGCTACATGTAGCTTGCCGCAAGCTGGCGCAAGCTTGTTGGAGGCATGTTAGCTTATGGTAAGCTTGTGTTAGCTAGTTGCAACCTTAAATCTCTGTAAGGGAAGCCATCTTTTTTCTGCTGAGTTAAAAAAAGTATGGCAGGGAGTTCCCAGGAGCTCCAACTCTGCGCACCATGCCTTCTGCCAGTTCCTGGAATGCCTTCTGCCAGTTCCTAGTATGGCCCAATATAAAGAAACTCCTGTAAACCTGCCCAAGAACCGAAGTAAGCATTTCACAATAACACTGATAAAAAAAACCAGGTAAGCATCTCTCAACAGACCAACTCAAAAACCCAGATAAGCATCTCACACTAGCCCTGCTCAAAGACTCCGGTAAGCATCTTACAATAGCCCTGCTCAAAGACTCTGGTAATCATTTCACACTAGCCTGCTCAAAGACTCCGGTAAGCATCTCACACTAGCCCTGCTCAAAGACTCGGGTAAGCATCTCACACTAGCCCTGTTCAAAAACCCAGGAAACGGTCTCCCACTGACTAGCCCTGCTCAAAACCCAAGTAAGGTATCTCACACTAGCCCCACTCAAAAACCCAGAAAAACATCTCACAGTAGCCCTGCACAAAACCCCAGGAAACCATGTCACAGTAGCCCTGCCCAAAAACACAGGAAAGCATCTCACACTAGCCCTGCTCAAAAGCCCAAGGTAAGCTTTATACCAAAATATCCCTGCTCAAAAATCCAGGTTGGCATCTCCCACAACCCCAACTCAAAAAACCCAAGTAAGCATCTCACATTAGCCCTGCTCAAAAACCCAGGAAAGCATCTCACAGTAGCCCCACTCAAAAACCCAGGAAACTGTCTCCCACTGACTAGCCCTGCTCAAAACCCAAGTAAGGTATCTCACACTAGCCCCACTCAAAAACTCAGAAAAACATCTCACAGTAGCCCTGCGCAAAAACCCAGGAAACCATGTCACAGTAGCCCTGCCCAAAAACCCAGGAAAGATCTCACACTAGCCCTGCTCAAAAGCCCAAGTAAGCACCAGCCCTGCTCAAAAACCCAGGTCTCACGCTTGCCCTGCCCAGAACCCAAGTGGGCATCTCGCACTAGCCCCACTCAAAACCCCAGGAAAGCATCTCGGCCTCACGCAAAAACCCAAGTAAGCATCTCACACTAGCCCTGTACAAAAACCCAGATAAGCATCTCAAACTAGCCCTTCTCAAAAACCCAGGAAAGTACCCAACACTAAACTTGGTAATATAATCACACACTAACCCTGCTAAAGAAAGTTACTACAGGTAATCCCACATTAACCATGCTCAAAAGACAGGTACTACAATGTAATCCCACAATATCCTTGCTCGAAAAGCCAGGTAAGCACCCACAACCCTGCTCAAAACAAAGGTATATCCCACACTGACCTTGCTCAACAACCCAGGTAAGCATACCACAGTAACCCTGCTCAACAACCCAGTTAAACATCCCACACTAATCCTGCTCAATAGACAGATATTAATCTGAACCCTGCTCAAAAACCCAGATAAGCATCCCACACTAACCATGCCTGCTCAAAACCCCAGGCATGCCAGGTAAGCATCCCAACCCTGCTGAAAATCCCAGTCAAGCATCCCACACCACTCAAAACACAGGTACTAAAACTACACTAACCCTGCTCAATCCCTTGAGCTCAAAACACAGGTGCTAATCCCACACTAACCCTAGCTACTCAAAACCCCAGGTATTAAAGCATCCCACGATAATCCTGCTCAATACACAGGTACTGGTACATAGTCATGATAGTGAACACAAACCCTGTTCAAGGCACATGTAATGTAAGCTTCCAATACTAACCCACCTGCTCATATTGGGGAATAGTCAAAATGGCAATGGACTAAAAGGCAACTGGACAGAATGGCGAATGACACTGAACAGAATGGCAAATGGATGAAAAGGCAACTGGACAGGATGGCAAATGGACAAAATGGCAACTGGACAGATTGGCAAATGGACAAAATGGCAACTGGACAAAATGACAGTGAACAAAATGGCAAATGGACAAAATGACAAATGGACAAAATGGAAACTGGACAGAATGGCAAACGGGCAAAATGGCAGCCAGACAACATGGCAATGGACAAAATGGCAAACTTTATTTTAAACTGTCTTGATGCCTTCTATGGAGTACACAACATGTATTGTTTATATTTTTGGCTATTCTGTCAAAATTTATGTTAACCATTAACCATATTTACTGGGTTTTCCTTGGAGGAGAGGTTTTTTTTTTTAACTAATGAACATATACAGCATAATGTACTTTAGGCTTCAGGTAAAAAAATTATTAGATATGCACTTGTCCCTCATTACAACGCTGAATTTGGGGGACAAAATATTAACCAAACTACATGTATGCATGAGTTAGACTATAGTGGTCTTCATAACAGCAGCATACATATTACAGTACATACTGGAAGACATAACAGTGGCTGTGCTATAGTGAAACCCTCTGCATAATGAACCATGATATAATGAGGGACAACTGCTATCTTCTCATTATTATTGAAGATATTCATCCATCAGAAAGAGTACCATATATGGCATTATTTGTATAAATGTCATTATTGTTTCCCCATTATATTGAGGCAACTAAAAGTTAAGAGAAAGCTGTTAGATTCAAATAATATGACATTGACAAATAATTAGTGAACATGCTTATTTGGCTGCAGAGGGTGGTTAACTGAATGATGGTATTTCATAGCTAATACCCCAAATACTCCATAGAATACCTCAAGATAGTTTTTGAAAAATATTGCTATTATATTTTGTCTATATTGCTATTTTATCTAAATGTTGCCATTTTGTCCTGTATCAGCGAATATTCCTTGAAAGATTGAAGTGTAGTAGTACCTTTACCATGTACTTGTACAATGTATCTCTTCAACTTGGCTGGGTGGTGCTTTAATAGTTGGTTCGTCGCGATGTAGCTGAAATATTGTTGAAAGCGACGTTAAATTTTATTCATTCACTCACTCACCTCATCCCATCTGCGATTCATGTGGAATATTTGATCTGTCTGAGCCAGATACATACAGGATGTTTCAGGGCTATCTGAGACTACAGGTGGAGATAATACAGGTTCTGATTACATCGGCTGTGACAATGATGCAATTGTAAAATGTCTGAAATTGGCAAGGGTTTGAAATTAAAGATGCTATGAAAAGCAAAGAGTTAGATGTATTCTGTTGTCATCTTTTATGCCTGTCGCCGTTATGATTCGAAACTCACTTTCTGTCTTTTCTTCTTCTCTGGGCATATCATGGATTCCTACATCATGTACATGTAGTTATTGCTCAGCCATGTTAACTCACCCTGTCATCTCTTACATGCCATGGGGTCAGCCTTATAAAACTCTTCATTTGGGCATGTTGGGATAGATGTCACAAGACCTTCAAGAAATATTTTTGTCTGATATATAATTTGAAGGTACATGTCCATGCAGCCAATAACATCTGTATGCAAGTGTGAGAAAAATGGTTTTCACTAATGAATGACTTGTTTCTCAATAATATGCAACTCACTGTAAAATGGTAAATGTAGTAACATGAACATGTCAAAAGACAAGTCGTTTTGCAGTCTCTAAAATATATTCATTCCTGAGCTATCAAAGCACAGTAAACAAAACGGGTGTGGCATATAGAAAAACATCTATTGTGTAAATGTTAGTTGATGTTATCGTGAAACAATCAGCCCGTCTGTCTAAGACTACAGATATTCTCAATTCAATTTAAATTCTATATATTTAGGCCACTTGATCGTTGTTTCTTGTTTTTACCCCAATTTGGCCATGGGGTATTGTCATCATCATCATGTATGTCTGTCCTTCCATCCATCCATCCATCTCCGTTTTTACCCCTCGGGCAAATTTTGCCTGAATGATATTGCCGCCATCGGCGTCGTCTGTCTGTCTGTCCATCTGTCCATCTTTCTTGTGGACATGATATCTCAAGAAGGATTATAGCCAGGCATTGTAAATTCATACCATGTATGCATCTGGTGAAGTGTCGGAAGCCTATTGAAAATGACCGACCTTGATCTATTTTATCAAGGTCAAATTCTAATATTTGCTATATTTTTTGAAGGATTAAAGCAGTCTTCAAATACATATTACATACACATGTATGCAACTGGTGATTGATTAGAAGCCTATCCCAGTAAACTGACCTTGACCTATTTTTTCAAGGTCAAATACTGTTTATCATGATATAACATGAAGAAATATAGCTAGGCTTTCCAAATTGATACTATGTATACATCTGGCAATGGTCCAGTTGTGTGCTGAAGATGACTGACCTTGACCTAATTTTTCAAGATCATATACTGTTTATTATGATAGAACATGAAAAAATATAGCTAGGCTTTCCAAATTAATACTATGTATACATCTGGCGATGGTCCAGAGGTGTCCTGAAGATGACTGACCGTGACCTATTTTTTCTAGGTCATGTACTGTTCATTAAGATATAACATGACGAAATATAGGTAGGCTTTCCAAATTAATACTATATGTATACATCTGGCGATGGTCCAGAGGTGTGCTGAAGATGACTGACCTTGACCTATTTTATTCAGGTCAGATTTTATTTGGTACAATATTTCCTGAAGGATTATACATGTATCTACATCGTCCAAATTTATACCGCATATGCCTGGATCTGGAGTCTATTGAATATCACTGACCTTGACCTATTTTTTAAAGGTCAAATTCTATATGTTAAGTCTAAATTCTCCAAATTCATGTTCCATATGCAATTAAGGTAGAATAGACCAGAAAAATTGTTGAAGATGACTGACCTTGATCTGTATTTCCAAGATCAAATTACTTGATTTGATTATGAGCTATATAGAAGAGTATATTTAGAGCTAAGAATTTGCTCATGCTCTACCAGAAACTCAGCACAAATGTTTCCCATCAGTTAAGGCCTTGGCAAAAGCTAATCTGGCTCAAGATGTACATGTATTTCTAAGATGAGAAGAAATACAGTCAACCATACTAGATCACATTTTTGTTAACCTACATGATGTTGTCAACATTCTAAAAATACATTTTATGCAATGCATGATTGCTGAGTGAAGACAATAACTGATAACCAAGGGGTATTGGAGCCCATTGGGCTATTTTCTTGTTGCTACCATATCCATGATATCTTGAGAATAAATATGCCTAGGAGAACCAAACTTACATTCGGGTGGTCACAGAGTGAAAAATAACTCCCCTCAAACATGGAAATAATACATTGTATTAAGTGCAGATTACATTTCTCAAATCAGTCTTCTAAAATTGTTCACAAGAGATATTTTCAGCTCCCCTGCCATTTTTTCATGTCCGGTCTATATCTGTGAACGTTTTGTAGCCAGAGTTTTGTAGATATGCTGGGTGTAGTCGATGTGTCGCGTACCAAAATTGAGTTTGAGGTCAGAGGTCAAAGGTCACTGTTGCCTAAAATCAGGAAATCAATGATCATTGACAGTTTTCTATCTACAGTTCTAATTTTTGGTGAGTGGATGTCCTAGGGGGGAATGATGTGTTTCATATCAAATGTAGGTCGAGATCAGAGGTCAAAGGTCAGCATGACTGAAAAATCAGGAAATCATTAAAAGTTTCCTATATTTTGTGAGTGGATTCAATAGGCGGAAATGAAGTGTCGCATACCAAAAAAAATAGGGCAAGGTAGAAGGTCAAAGGTCACTGTCACCCCAAAATCTTGAAATTGTTGAAAATCATGATTTTTTAAGTCCATTGAGAAATTATGGGGAGCCGTTTTGTCATGTACCAAAATTTAGATCCAGGTCAATAGTCAAAGTCACTGTGACCACAGAATCAGCGTCAACGGTCAGTGTGACCAAAAAATCAGGAAATCATTAAAAATTACTGATGTTTTCTGAGTGGATTCAATATGGGGAAATGAAGTGTCGCATACCAAAAAATAGGTCAAGGTCAAAGGTCACTGTGACCCCAGAATCAGGAAATTATTAAAAATAACAATTTTTTTTGTGTCAGTGGATATATTAGGGGGACACGATGTGTCACATACATGTACCAAAATGTAGGTCAATTTCAAAGGTCAAGGTCACTGTGACCCCAAAATCGTGAAATTGTTAAAAATCATAATTTTGTGTGTCCATTGAGAAACTTATGGGGAGACGGTTTGTCATGTACAAAAATTTAGGTCAAGGTCAATAGTCAAGGTCATTGTGACTCCAGAATCAAGAAATCTTTAAAAAGTACTTTTTTTGTGTCAGTTGATACATTAGGGGGACATGTCACATACCAAAATGTAGGTCAAGGCCGAAGGCCGAACGTCAAGGTCACTGACCCCCAAAATCATGAAATTCATAAAAATCATGATCTTTTTGTGTCCGTTGTCACATTGAGGGAAGACGATGTGTTGTGTACCAAAATTTAGGTTGAGGTCAAAGGTCAAGGTCGCTGTCATTAAAAATAACATTTTTTCTGCCAGCAGATATAAGAGGGACATGTGTTCATACCAAAATGTGGGCCAAAGGTCAAGGTCACTGTGACCCCAAAATCAAGAAATCATTAAAAGTCACATTTTCAAATCCATGTTGTAATGCGATGTTGCGTTCTGTCCATTCATCCATAAACATTTGTTGTCCATGCGATATTGCTAATTTCGAAGTATGGATTGGTACCAAACTTTGAGATTTCCTTACTCGCATGGCAAAGAGGAGCCATACATTTTTAGATCAATTTGTCAAAGTGTAGCAGTCATTAGTCCATATAATGAGATAACAGACGACCACTGAGTTCGAGGTTGCACATCATTCCCCTTTATTGCAGTCACACAAGTGCCAAGAAAAACCCCTGTCGGTGGGACAGGGGCAAACCAGAAACGGGACACGCCCTATTCAGTGGTACATTGTCGTAAATAGAAACTATAGGCACCTGTACATTGCGGAACAGACTACGCCACAAATCCGAAATATAGATCTTATCGACGCAGTGAAATATCGAAAAGTCTTTTTGTCGAGAGAAAATCCTGGGCGACTAATGCACCTCGGATTTAAACCGGCAAGTTCCAATAACCCAATCAAAGCTGCATTTGGCTGCAGAGGGTGGTTAACTGAATGATGGGTATTTCATAGCTAATACCCCAAATACTCCATAGAATACCTCAAGATAGTTTTTGAAAAATATTGCTATTATATTTTGTCTACATGTATATTGCTATTTTATCTAAATGTTGCCATTTTGTCCTGTATCAGCGAATATTCCTTGAAAGATTGAAGTGTAGTAGTACCTTTACCATGTACTTGTACAATGTATCTCTTCAACTTGGCTGGGTGGTGCTTTAATAGTTGGTTCGTCGCGATGTAGCTGAAATATTGTTGAAAGCGACGTTAAATTCTATTCATTCACTCACTCACCTCATCCCATCTGCGATTCATGTGGAATATTTGATCTGTCTGAGCCAGATACATACAGGATGTTTCAGGGCAATCTGAGACTACAGGTGGAGATAATACAGGTTCTGATTACATCGGCTGTGACAATGATGCAATTGTAAAATGTCTGAAATTGGCAAGGGTTTGAAATTAAAGATGCTATGAAACGCAAAGAGTTAGATGTATTCTGTTGTCATCTTTTATGCCTGTCGCCGTCATGATTCGAAACTCACTTTCTGTCTTGTCTTCTTCTCTGGGCATATCATGGATTCCTACATCATGTACATGTAGTTATTGCTCAGCCATGTTAACTCGCCCTGTAATCTCTTACATGCCATGGGGTCAGCCTTATAAAACTCTTCGTTTATGTCTTAAAACGACACCCGTTGTTACTTAATGCCACTTTTCCTCCATTTGGAGATCCACTGCAAACAAATTAACTCCCCTTAACGGTCCCCTGGATCGTCCGCTAGGTGGCGTGCTCTTCGCGCATGTCCCATTCTCTTTTTCTTTTGCAGTCTAGCTAGCTAGACCTGTTTTGAAAGAGCTCCGTTGTAAACAAAGTGTTTGGCTTATATAGACGCACCCTAGGGGGTTTTTTTGGTATTGTAAGTCAATCATGGCTAACGTAGTCACCCAAACTATTAAGAATAGTAAAAGATGTGAATCTTGTCGTCAATTTTGGCCCGTAAAAGATTCACATACAACTTGTTTTAAATGCAGAGCACAGGTATGTTACAGAGAGACGACCTGTGCTGAGTGCATCGACTGGGACGACGTGACCTGGGCGAGCTATGCTTTAGCTAGGCGTAGCATTCTGCTGAGAGCTGCCGGCCTCGATTCGAAGAAAGGACCTACAGAAAGAGCTCATGCTAATCAGGCCCTATTCGACGATCTTGCATGGAATCAAGACATGGACATTACCAACTTGACGAGTCCGGTCATACAGCCCAGCGGCACAGTTCCTATGGAAACAGCACCTGCTAGAGGCGAGGACTTCGTTCAGCTAGACCAGTCTACAGTTCCTGCGACTGAACCAGCTGACCTGAAAAGTAGCCCTGGCAGAGACACAGATCAAGCCGATTCCTCGGACATCAACTCCTGTTCTTCCAAGTCTCCGCAAGCGACGAAAGACAGCCGTATACCGGGGACACAGAAGGAATCGGCTACGGTAGTCCGGGAATCAAGACCAAGCCACCGGACTCCGGCATCACAGCGGGACCCCGACAAGGAAACAGCTGGCCGGGATCACCGCACGAAGAAAGGCCGTGAGCTGGAGAAGCCGAAAGCCTATAAGGACACCGATGGACGGACCCATACAGAGAGCCGTACCACGGAACCTCATCCTGAGACCAGTACTCGGAGCCGTACCCCGCAGCGGGCTACAGCACGGACATCTGAGAAGTCACGGACCCACAAGGAACGGACTTATACAGATCGCCGGGACTCCGCATCTGACAGGACACGGACTCACGGGGAACGGAAGCAGCAAGAACGGCATGAGTCGATTTCCAGTTCAAGTCACACCCGTTCCACGGAACCGTATACCGGTACTGCGATAGCCAAGTCTCATAGACGAAGCCGATCCCCACTACCGCATCGAAATCGGGAGGGATACCAGTCCAGGCGACGGTCCCGTTCACCTTACGGAGAGCGCCGGTACAGGGAGACCTCACCAGAGCGACCGTACTATAGGCAAAGGAGCCGTTCACCGGTTTCCCGTCATCGGCTACAGTATACGGAGTCGGGAGAACGGACTTATACCCACCGTCACCGCAGCCCGGGTCATCATGAAAAGCCCGAGCATCGGGATAAGAAGAAGACCGGGGATGCAGCCAGGGACCAGAGCCATCCCGCGGAGCGGAGTGAGCGGACGTCTGTTCCGAGAAGGCCTCCAACAGCAACCATCACCACGGGAGAAGTTCCTTCTACGGAGGGTCCGGAGGTTACTCAACCCCATTCTACTAGCAGTGCTGAGTCTGGCTCGGAGGATGAGGGCCATGCACGACGCTCCACTTCTGCGGCATCCTCATCTCAAGTTTCGACCCCCACCCGTCAGACGGAGGTAGAAAGCAGCAGCAAGGAAGAGATTTCCTTCAGAGCCAGGATAGCGGCATTACAAGAATTGATTCCTGAAATGCCCAGACCAGCGGTTGGCGAAGACAAGCAGCTTACCGACCAGCTGTCGGATATCACCCGTAAACGGAGGAGACTTACAGCAGCAACTCTCTACGGGAAGAAGGAGCCGTCTAAGGAGGAAGCTTTGCCTACATGTCCTCCATCTCCAGCATCATACGACTTGTGTGTCAGCACGGATCGGCAATTCAAGACCCAGAAGACGCTCTTGAAGCCTGGTCCCTACAGGGCCTACGTCCTTCACGGAGACAACTTGCCATTCAAAGCCCCGAAGTCGGACTCGGATCTGGACAGGCTGTTGAACGTTACAAAGTCGCCAGCAGTAGTACTCCAGCAAAAGCAAGCCTGCGCTATGGAAGACATGATGTTGACACAGCA